>MU602670.1:116633-128275 GCA_025201865.1 Ramicandelaber brevisporus | reverse complement strand
ATCAAACATGAGCACTGGGGCTCCTCCTGGCTTTTATGAGTCAGCATTCGATCGCTATTTGTTCGACATCAAGTCCGGCAAGAGTCTGTCCAACTACGCAGATACTCTCAACAGCAACTTTGACGTTCCGGAGCTCGCCAAGGCTTTCTCTGGCATCAGCAACATGAAAAAGGCAAACAGCTCCTTCGATGACACTTCAGCTATTCGTACTCTTCAACTCCAAGCCGCCGACAAGTTCAACCAGTCTACAGCTGCTATCCAGGCTGCGTCTTACATCCTGGAGCGCTCTCAGGGTAACCCACGCAACCTTGCCTACATTCCACCAAGCGACATGTTCAACACGCTGCTTGTTGATCCCAAGGGCTCTGACCCGGATTCCAGCAAGATCTTTATTGAGACTGGCCTTAACCCGTACAGCCCAGGCAGTTCGCTCTCGCACATTTCCATCCGTGCATACGAGAGCACTTACGACTTTTTGATGGTTTGGAGCTACAATGGTGGCATTTCACTCACTGAGGAGATGAAGTATCGTGGTCAAGATTTGCCGTATGGTCCACGCCTCCAAGCCATTTTGCGCTCGATGGGTTACGAACTTTTCGAAGTGCGTTTGGCATACGATAAAGAGTCTGGCTCAACCAATAGTGCCATGTCCCGTGGCGTCTCTTCATCAACAGCCGCTCTGGCAGCGGTTGCTGTTGCTGCATACACTCTGCTCTTTTAAACCACACAGCTCATTTCCTTTTTCGATTCTCGTCATTGTTTCATCTCCAACCCTTTTATTTTGCACTCATCTCACCCCTCTCATCATCTCACCTCTTTTTCTCGATTTGTCCGTAGCATCTTTCCTTTGAATAACCCCCTCCTCCGTTTGTACTTTGATGAAAGTTTAGATCAATATACAAAGATGTGTTAAAATAAAGGAAAATAAAAAAAAACAATCAGGAAGTTAGCATAAGTTATGTGTTGTGTGGGTGGTAGCATTATTAGCGCAAAGTAGCAGTAAAGGAAGAAGAAGAAGAAAAAAACAGATTTACATTTTGCAGGATGTCACAAAACGCAGAGAAGAAAATAAAAGTAAAAAATATAAAAGATTGATAATTACATGGATATAGAAAATCAATATGCACGAAAAAGAGAGAACGTGTGTGTTAGTCGAGAGAGAGAGAGAGAGAGAGAGGGAGAGAATGTCGAATCAATAATAGGAAGTCGAACGCGAACGCGAACGCGAACGCGACAACGAAAGCATAATGATGATGTTATGATTAGCGAGGGCTGTTGCGCTGCTGGAGGGCCAAGTCGTCGAATTCATATTGTGGATGAGCAGCGTGCAGCTCAGGCGTATAGTCACGTGTCTCACCCATTATTTGCTTGGCTGTCTTGTTGTGAGTGTGAGTGTGTTTGGGTGTGTGTGATTATGTCGAATAAGTAATGTTGCACGATTTCGCAGTAGCTATGAAGTTGTAAAAGGGCGATGTGAGTTGAATTGGAGAAGGACTTGTGTAGAATTGGATAAATCAAAGTAGAAATGAGTGTGTTTGTGCGAATGGGAAAAGCTGTGTGTGTCTGTGTGTGCGTGTGTGAAAGCAGTGGAGCTGCCTCCGTGGAGGTGGGAGCTTGATATTTTATATACACAAGCTCTTGGGTATGTGTGTGTGTGGGTTCTGTGTCTGAACTGAACTCTGAGCTGCTGGGTTGAACCCGTATACTTCTCTTTTTGTTGCTGCTTCT
Organism: Ramicandelaber brevisporus; assembly: GCA_025201865.1. NCBI lineage: Eukaryota > Fungi > Kickxellomycota > Ramicandelaberales > Ramicandelaberaceae > Ramicandelaber > Ramicandelaber brevisporus. The sequence goes on along the minus strand of MU602670.1, from coordinate 126,547 downwards.
GTTGTTACTGCTGTGGTTGTTGTTACTGCTGTGGTTGCTGTTGCTGCTGTGGTTGCTGTGGTTACTGCTGCTGTTGTTGCCGTTGTCTTCAGTGTTTCTTTTTTCGTGTCTTCGTTTGTGCGAGTTGCCTTTTCTTTCGTTCGTTCTTTCTTTCTTTGTGTTATTGAACTTGAATGATAGCTCTTTGAAGCATGAGAGAAAGAGACGGAGAGAATATAGAGAGAGGATGTAGAGAATGGGAGCCGGTCTGCTCGCGTACGCACGCACATTCCAAGCCGTGTGACACTGAACAATATTTTTTTGCGGCGTTCTGTAGTTGTTGCTGTTGTTGTTGTTGTTGTTTTTTCTTCCCTTTTTCCTCAAGTTCCGCCGCCGCCGCCCTTGTCGCTTCGAAGAGGTGGTGGGTGCAGGTGCATTTGCCTTCTGTGTACTGTGCTACCACGCATTGAGTTTTATTACGGCGTTCCGCATTAGGAAAGGCAGAGAGACTTGGACATGTCGAGAGAGCAGCTTGAAGAGGACGGAAAAGAAAAGAAAGAAAAGAAAAATAAGAGACTGTCTCATTCCCGCATACATTCTTCACCTCCTTTGAGAGAGGCTCATGAGACCAGGCAGAGTAGAGAGGATGGAGAGGGCTGCTGAAGGGATCAATCGCATCACCACCACGCCAGTCCCTCTCTCTTTTTTATCTCTCTCTTTTCATCACCATTTACTCTTTCTCCCCTCTGATGCTCCTTCCTCACTGTACATGTTCGTGTTGCGGTGTGCAGTGAAACAGGCGTGCATTGCCTATTATCAGTTTAGGCTGTGTGAGTGAGCAGGCGGTGAAGGGGGAGTGGTGGTGGTCTTGTGACTACTATTGATACTCTTCTCTCACTTTGAATGACCGATCACATTGCGGCGAGCACCTGCTCTTCTCTAAGAGCATGTGTGAGTGTAGTGTAGTGTAGTGTGACATTCCCGGCAATTAAGCACATTGTGGCTTGTCCCTTTTTTCCTCTTTGACCATCCTCCCCTCCTCCGATGGAGGACCGAGTTCATCATGCATCAATGAAGGTAAGAGCTGTTGGCGTCAGGCTAGTGGCGCAATCATCATGCAGTCTCTTCCTCTTTTAAATACAGTTCTTGTCAGTTTTTATTCAAAATAAAAACATCAAGATGATTTTCTTATTATTAAACATTAAACCTACTCACTCAGCTATAGCCAACCTTTTCTAAAAATAGACCGCCCACTTTGCGATTAACGTACTGACGATATTTTCTTGGCCGTACAACCCGTGCTTCGCCTTCGATGTTTCCAGGAACTTGCTTGCCATGAGTTGACTTGAACATGCCAAAGCCCATCACTTTTGCAACGCTTGACATTTGAGATTGCACTGATTCTGCATAGTCAAGCTGCCACGACTGATCCTTCTTTGTGGGCCGAGACCGTATTGGTGCTTTGGACACTGACTTCTTGGGTTGCCTTTGTGATTGTTTGACTAAAGGTTTCAATGATGCTGATGCTGATGCTGATGCCGATACAGATGCCGATGTTGTATCAATTTTACGATGCTTTGATTGTGCATGCTTCAACTGTGCATGTTCTCTAGGTGTCGCTGCTGGCGATTCTGCTTGGGCAGTGGCTGTTTGTGCTGCCCGTGGCTGTGGTGAGGTTGATCGTTGTCGCTTTTGAGGCGTCTTTGGCTGTGATTGCTGTTGCTGTTGCTGTTGCTGTTGCTGTGTTTGCTGCCAGGGATTGTAAGATCTGCCATCTCCAAGCACTGGGGACGGGGCTATTGTCGTTTGCTTCGTGCCACTAGCTCCAAACGTGATCCGCTGTCGTCGTTGCATCTTCAATCAGAGATGGAGTCGTCGCCTTTTATTACAAAATGAAAGTGAAGATAATGATGGTGATGATGAATGCAATTCCTCTCTTTCAATGTCATCGCCGTCATTCAGTCGTCTCGAATGGACTACAAGCTTCGCCATCTTATCATAGATATCGTGTTTTACATTAATCAATTAGGTTGGTTTAGTTGATAGCCATCGCAGCATGTCCGTCGCTTTGCTTATTCGTATTGGGATCCATCTCTCGGGATGTATTTGCGGCCGCTGTCCCTAACTGCATCTTCAACGTCTGCACTCAATACGCCTGTGACATGGGTTGCGTATAATCCTGGCTTATTGTCTACAAAGTTGCCGTACCTTGCCAGCCAAGAATCGCCCGGCTTCATCAGTGCAGTGAGCCCGTCAAACTTGGCGCTTGTGCATTCACGCACCTTGTCGATATTGCCTCTAAGATGCAAAACGTCCTCGCAGTTGTCGCAGCCGGCCTGTTCGAACTGGCGGAGACCTTTGACAAGACCGCAAACAAGGCAAGCACGCAGAGCACGGCGGTCCTGGGGAACGATGGACGACATATTACAAACGCAGCCGATCGACGCTGAGATGTGTTTCCACTGTTCAACTGATGAGCTGGTTGATAGAATCAGTAAAAAATAAAAAATTAGTAAAAACAAGGCAGTTGTAGATTGCGAGTTTGGTTCATCTTCCGCAAAAGTTGCTTTCAAAACACCCAACTCGAACAACAACAACGGCGACAGCGAGGAGAATGGCGACGGTTTCTACTACTGCTACTACCCCCGCGCTAGCCACAGCAGCAGCCTCAGCAGCAGCCTCAGCATCGCTTGCTGGCACTACTGCTGAGGATTCGGCAGCAGTTCGTCTCGATCGGCTCGCAAAGCTACGCGCTCTCCGTCGTTCCAATCTCTCAGTTTGGCAAAATCGTGCGCTTGGCCTTTCTGATGACGCCGGCGGTTTGGGCGACTTCTCTTCGGGACGTGCTCGTGACTCCAACATCAAGAAGAACACCGGCTTTGTCAAGAAGTGTCGCATGACTATTGCAGTTGATACACGCGATGCTTTACTCAAAGACATCGAGTCGTTGTCATTGTCAAAGTATGTTGTGGAAATTGCAGATGCATTGGTGGAAGGAATCACGGTTAAAGGCGCTCGTGCTGCAGATGCAGTGGCAGCTACTGAAGTCATTTCTGCTCTGCATGCTCGATTCGGTGAAGAATTTACGGTGCCATTTGTATCAGGCGTCTTGAATGCCCTGATGAGCAATGTTGAACCTGTGAAATTGACGCCGTTGGCCAGCGGACCCATTCTCCCAACATCATCATCTTCGTCAGGAGCACCGGCTGCCACAGCTGCAGCGAACGCCGCACTCATTGCCGCCAGCCAACAAGCCCAGGCAGCAGCATTGGAACAGCGCGAGCGTGACGAGAAGGAAGAGGCTGCTCGATTACTGCGCTTGCGACCATATCTGCGCGTTCTCGGATGTCTGGAGCTTGCTGGTTTAACACAGGATAATCAAATTTATGCTGTTGTCCGCGATCAGAGTCGCGATGCTACCACTGCAACTTTGAACAAAAGCATGTTTATCTCGAAGCACTCGACCGACCCTCCTCCATGTCCGCAGGCATCTGCGCTGTTCACAGCTGTTCAAGCGCTCTGTGGTCAACAAAATGATACATTAGCAAATATTCCAGCATTGGTCTTCTTGGTTCGTGCATTCGGCTCTGAAATTACAACTGCTCCAACCCTCAGTGCTGCAACCAGTACTAGTGCATCATCAGTGTCCAAAAAGGGCAATGGTGACGATAATGACGATGACCCATTTGATGACAGTGATGATGACGACTCTGCTGAAAACGAGGCTGCGGAGACTGGATTCATTTATGGTGATAAAGTGTTGGATATGCTCAAAGTGTTGTTTGGGAAGGCAAGTAATTTATTGACGAAACAGCGCGAGCGCCTTAATCAAATGGCAGCCAGTGACAATGAGATGCTCATCTCCAAAGGCGAATTATTCGAAAGCCGCAAACAGCGCTTTGAATCAGCGGACAAGACACATCGTTTACTTTTCGCCAATGCTCAGAGTCTCGCTGATGCCATTGGTGTACCAATGATCACGCTGGCCAAGACTGATACAGTGACTGCTTCACCTGGTGCTACTACAGTTACTCTTGTGGTTGGTGGATCGCAGCGTCTCGAAGATGCATTTGGTCCAAACAGTCAATGGGAAGATCAAGATACACTCGAGTTCTATGAGAGGCTGGAGGATTTGCGCCAGAGTGTGCCTGTTGGGCTCTTGGAGACTGGTGGTCGTCGCAAGCGTCCAGTGGCATGGAAACCAACCGATGGAGCTGGCAAGCCAGTTGATACAGCAGCCACCGGTTCAGTAGATGCAGCTGCGGATGCCTCAACTGGCAATGAAGATGAGACTGCTGAAGAAGAGCTGATTCTGGATGCTGAAAAATTTGCTGCATCTCTCGATATTGATGGCGAGAATGAGCCAAATACTGCTGAAGGTGATGGACCATCATCCACTACGGCATCTGCTTCAGATTCAGCCCCCGTTGTGTCACTTGCCAATGCTCCTCCGAAGCTTGGAGAGCTGATTTCTCGTCTGCCAGACATGGTCAACCGTCAACGCGCCGATGAATTTGCAGTCAACTTTTGCTATCTCAACACCCGTTCTGCTCGTGAGCAGCTCATTGCCACTCTGATGAATGTCCCGCGCGGCCGCACTGATCTGCTTCCGTACTATGCACGTCTGCTGGCCACTCTATCTCGCCCAATGCCTGTCTTTGGCGAAAGTGCAGTGAGCATTCTTGAATCAGTGTTCAAGCGCACTCTGCGTGCAAGTGCCAAGCGTGCCGACCTGCATGTCCGTGATCGATGTGTAATGGCTGCTCGTTTCCTTGGTGAGCTGACCAAGTTCCGTGTGGTGCCTGCTCACACTGCCTTGCACATCCTGAAGCTGCTCATTGATGATTTCTCCGTTGCAGCTCTGGCAGCTCTTAGTGCCTATTTGGAGACATGCGGTCGCTTTGTGTACAAGGATCCAGGCATGCTTGGCGAGCGTGCTCGGGCAATGTTGGAGGTGGCGCAGCGCAAAAGCAAGATGCTCCATCGTGACTCTTCAATTGTGTTAGCACTGGAGAATGCCCTTGAACAATGCAATCCAGCTGCTCACCAAGATGCGTCAATTGTCAATGCCTCTGCTCCGATGCCGCCTCTTGAAGCCTACTTGCGTCGGCTATTAGCCCGCGAACTGGATGCTCGTCTGCCTATCGAGAAGCGTGCTGCTGCCATCGAACGTGTTGTTGACCGTCTGCGCCGAGTTCCGTGGAGCAGCGATCGTCGTGCCCGCCACACATGCCTCCGTCTCTTTACCGAGGTTGATGCGATGCGCTTTGATAGTATGCCACTGTATGCTGCTGTTATCGCTTCCCTGCGTCCATATCGCCCTGATTTTGCCACAGCTGTCATTGACTCCATTTTGGAATTGATTCGCGCTGGCCTAGAGCGCAATCGATACACTGAGAACCGCTCTCGTGTTGCTGCAGTCCAGTACCTTGGTGCACTCTACTCGGTGGGTTTGGCGAGCGCCACCCTAGTCTTTGACACTCTTTATTCTGTGCTGTCACTGGGCCATCCACGCGGCAAGCCAGTCCCGAGCTACCACCCACCGCTCGATCCGCCGGGTGACTTTTTCAGAGTGCGTCTTGCTTGCACATTGCTGAATGCCGCTGCTGTTGAGCCGCTCCGTGCAGTTGCAGCCTCTTCAGCAGCTGGCGGCCGTCGTATTGCCACATTGCATGCTTATCAACCGCATCACAGTCTGTTGATGGATCCGACTGGCAAAGCACGTTTGCCTGCTTTCATGTTGTTCTTAGAGCTGTATGTTCACGCCAAGGGCTCTGCCATGCCGCAAGATGTCGACTTTGTGCTGAATAGTCTGTTGGATTCACTCGAGGAGCGTGGTGTGGTCTTTACCCGTTACAGCAGCTACAATGCGAGGGCTCTGCCATGCCGCAAGATGTCGACTTTGTGCTGAATAGTCTGTTGGATTCACTCGAGGAGCGTGGTGTGGTCTTTACCCGTTACAGTAGCTACAATGCAGCAGCTCAAGCTCTGGATGAACTGCTGGCTGCTGATTTCGCTGCCCAGCGCGTGGTCCGTGTTCCGACTCTCGCAGCGGATCCATCGGGTGTGAGCTCGACTGGACTCGATGATGGCGGTGGTAGGGTGGATTATGATGTGGTGGATGAGACTGGTGGATCTGAAGATGCATCCGCTGCAGCAATATCTGAAGCTGAAATGCTGGCAGAGCTGATGAAGCGTCAGATAGCTGAGCAAGCCCTCGAGCGTGAGCGTGAATTGGAGCGACAACGGTTACAGCAGCAAGAGGATGACTTCAACAAGGCATTCTCAACAGCCATGACTGAGAGTTTGGAAGGTCGTCGTCAAGAACGGCGCCAAGCATTTACAATGGACATTCCTCTACAGGTTCGCCGCATGCTTGCAGCTGAGCCAAACCAGTCAGGCAAGGATGATACGGACGACGACGACGATGACGGTTTAGCCGAGCCAGATCTGAATGACGACATGAATGAATACGGTAGTGATAACATTGACAGCGACGCTGATGATGACGATGGTGATGACAATAATGATGAAGAAGAGGCTGCTCCGATGGTGTCATTCCAGCTGTTGACCAAGCGCCACAATAAACTTGCTGTGCGCACATTAGCTGTACCAGCCGATTCATCGATTGCAGCCGCGGCTACTTCTGGTGTGGATCAGCAGCGACTTGAGCGAGAGCAACTCAAAGAACTTGTATTGCGCAGCGTCGATCGAATGGCTGATGAGTCTGAATCTCGCAACAAACCTGTTCAGAATCGCAATCGAATCGTTATCCAATTGTCTGGCGGCATGGGCCGTGGACGTCCAACTGCTTCGGGTCCTTCTCAAGCTGCGCGCACAATCACAGTTCGTGGTCGAGGTGGTGGTGGTCCAGCAACTCGTGGTCGCGGTATATCTCTGAGCTCGCATCGCACTTCACAGCCCCAGCCACATAACCTGTTTGATTATTAGCAAACGCTTAAAAATCGTTATTATTTTTAAAGGGAGAAGGATAATTTCTATTATTATTATTATTATTATTATTAGCGACGTTTATAGATGCATGGCTTAAGAAGTGGCTCTTTCGAGTTGCTTTCATCCTTTTGAGTCTTTTGTTGTTGTTGCTGCTGTTGTTGCTGCTTGTTCTTGCCTTTGCCAGTTTTGCCAGTGTCTTGCACGGCAGCTGCGGTCTTTGTAAATTTGAGAGTAATAAACATTTTATTAGTATTATCAGTCTGTGTATGTTTGAATCCAGCCTCTTCCAATGCCTTAATAAATGCCTTGACATTTGTAAACCGACTAACAACTTCGGCAATGTATAAGGTTCCACCAATCTTCAAAATTCTATTGGCTTCTCTAACAAAATCCATAAAGTTGGTTCCCATCAGCGACAAACAAAACACTGCCATATCCAATCCTGCGTCGTCAGGCAAAGGCACATGAGAAATATCACACGCTACTACATTGTCATTAACTGCCTTCAGGTCAAAGGAGTGGACAGTGTGCTTGTGGGGGTGCAAAGCTGCAGCAATTCGTGCCTCACCACAGCCCAAGTCGGCCAAGGTGATGCGCTTGGGAAGAGCAGAGAGTTCTTTGATAATGAGGTCAACTGGATTGACGGGCCACTTGGCAACTTGAGCACGGAAGCCATCGTGGTAAATGTCGAAGGACTCTGAATCCTCGGAAATGAACTTGAATGCCTCTGAGCCGGTTGTGGTGTAGAGCTTCTCATTGATAATACGAAACATTGATCCACTCAGCTTTTCGCGAATCTTGGATGAAAGCTCGCTCTTGGCGGCTGACACTGTCTTCGAGTCTGATGATGGCTGCTTTGGCTCTACTTGAGATGGTTTCTCTTCGGCCGTGGTCTCAGCTGCTTCATCAAGCTGCAGGAGTTGCTTCTGCTGCTTCTGTTGCTGCTTTTGCTTCTTCTTGGATTGCTTCGATGTGGATGTCGTAGCGGTACTATCTTTAGCATCATCATCATCACCTTTGCCAGACTCTGTTTTGGCATTGTCGAGCTCTGCAGTTGCAGCCTTACGCTTCTTTCCAACCGTTGTAGCCTCAACTGATGCTTCCTTCTTTGATTCCTTTTGCTTCTCTGTCTTCTCCGGCTTCGACTCCTTCACTTTGGCTGGCTTTTCGTCAAACGCTGTTGCTGCTGATCTGGCTGCTGACTGCAGAGCTTGAGTTTTCACCTTCTTGGGCTTCGTCGTGGCATTCTTCTCAGCAACTGCAGCGCTGCGGTCGTCGACTTTGACATCGGCGTTCACTTTCCAACCCGTAATCGGCAAGAGCAGCATCTTCTTTGTTAACGATGTGTTGATCTGCCTGTTTTTTTTTTCTTCGGTATTTTTTGTTTGGGAAAAGGGTTCTGATCAAGCCATTAATAGAGTCAAAAAAAAGTGGATGGGTTAAATGCGATTCGGAGTGATGGTTATATACCAGGAATAAAGCGCACCTGTCGTATTCTTCCATTTACGATAGAGCATGTAATCTCCAGTGCGTCTCTTCTTTGGTGTCAGGCACTTAGCGATGATCTTGGGCTCAGGATACAGATGAATCTTGAGACGCCGTTTAATGTTGCGGATGAGTTTTTTTTACATGTCCAAGTTCGTCACACAGATCGTTGAGAATGACGGCTTCACTTGGTGGACACTCACTACATTGGTGGCTTTAAAAGGTGAATCGAATTGCTAAAAATATTTTAGATGAATTGGTTGATGTCAATTCTCTTACTGGATGATATACATGTATGACTTTTGCTTTACTGATATCTCTTTTTACTTTATCTTCATCGGAAAACATTATCAACGAAAACGTAATGAGTGCCTCACCTTCATGATCAAACTTGGCAACTGGCATTCCAGCAACAGAATCTGTCCACTTTATAGACGCTGTAAATGCAAGCGTTCTGTCATTTACCACTAGAGTTGATCTGTCCTTTGATAAATCGCGATTCCAAAATTTGTAGTTTGAAGTCTCTGCACGCAATGCATCCAGGAATAAACCCTCAAACCGACCAACTTTCTTTGGTCGGGAGCGCTTTCCAGTCAGAGACTTTGTGGTTGTGGAGGATGTGAATGACTTTGAAGACATTCGCAAGTCCGGAGTAGTAGCAGATGGTTCCTGGATGCTGATATCTGAAAGTGGCTGTTTAAATGGCGATGAAGCACCATAAGCTTGTTTTGGAAGAACAAAGCGCGGGACTTGATTCGACTGTAGTCCACTAACTATACTGAGATGAGCTGGAGAAGAATCAACAACGGCATCATGCTGTTGCGGTGGCGATAGTGGTTCAGCGTGGTCATCATCGGGCTCGTCTGAAGGTGGTGAGGAAGGTGGGGATGAGCCGACGGCTGGTGTAGCTGATGGAAGTGTGTCTATTAAACTGGTTGATACGAGAGCACGGCTGAACTGAGTCAAGCTGACATCATATCCATCGTATCCGGTAGACTGCGTGTCGAGATATTGCAACTGCGACAGGGATGGAGGATCCAGAGCGTCATCGCTAATGTCGTCACGCTCTGTGTACTCACCACGATGCCGGATTGATGTATCGACAATGTCTAGTTGCCTGCCAAAGCTAAAGCTGCTGTAGTTACTACTAGTATTACTCTCTGGCAAGGCTAGATGATGAACTGGCGATGAGGCAATGTAGCCATACTGTTGCTGTCGTTGTTGCTGTTGTTGCTGCTGTCGCTGTCGCTGTTGCTGCGGAGGTGATGAGTTCTGCGGTGATTCACCACTTCTAAGCTCATCATATCCATCTTCGTAGTCTTGCACAATATCAACGATCGCATGTTCGCGTACAGCATCTGGTTCTCTATTGCGCTTTCGAGTTCGGTTGTCAGTCTCGTGCTCAAACACATCGGTTTCCTGCTGAGTCGCATGAGGCGATGAGAAGTCCTCAATATCATCCACCTGTGCCTGCTTCTTCGGTTGCCTTCGCTGTT
>MU602670.1:80139-116157 GCA_025201865.1 Ramicandelaber brevisporus | reverse complement strand
GCTGTCTCCTCTGTGTTGAACCGTACTGCTCGCGATCAGACTGCGAGTCGTTGTCTATGGCCTCATAGCGCTTCACAAACGGAGAAGTGTCTTCATCGGACGAGTCCTCGATGTCATACTCAGACTTCCGGCCCATAGTTCCACGTGGCTCGCCACAGCGTTATTCGTCAAGGTTGCGCTCCACAAAAATACAAAGTTGTGTTGGTTGCTCGTGGTGCTTTTCTTGCGCCTCTCATTGTTGAGACTTCCTAGCTGGACGGATGGACAGACTCGCTTCTTCTTTTCTCTTCTTTTTTTTTTTGTGCTTTCGAACTGCACCCAACCATTTCGGATCGTAACTTTCATTCGCAAATCTATCACTGCGGCTCCATCGACTTGCTGCTGCTGTTGTTGCTGTTGCTGTTGTTGCTGTTGCTGTTGCTACTTGTTCCCGTTGTTGATTCTTCTTGCTGCTCTGGCTTCATACGCCATCCCAGTATCGTGTACAGTTCGCGAGCACCCTGCCTCTGCCTCCGCCTCTTTTTTCTTTCGCTTTACTTTCCTGTACATTGCCACAACAACAACAACAACACCGCCCGAGCGCTCGTGCATACACAACATACTCATACTCACACACGACACAGGAGCTAACTGCGCACCAACACGTTCCTTTTTCCCTCTCATTAGCAAACACTTGAACTGTTGTATCTTTCTACGCTAGTCGCTGTACTTTTTTCCACAAACAGTACGTAACTCACTACCAGTTCTCTTGTCACGCACATTGCTCGCAACGAGCTTCTGGCCCGCTATTGACTCAGAGGAGCTTCTCACTGACACATTCCACAAAAACATTGCACATTGCGCATTGCACATTCACGTTGATTACTCAAAGATAGCTTCTCTCATACACAATCACAATCACGCTCTCGGCATGAAGTATTTTGAAGACAAGCAGCTTGAGTATGTCAATGAAGTGCTCGCCTTTGACACTCCAAGCGACGGCCGCGTACTTGGCCGTATAGAGACATATGTTTGTTCAATATCCGCTGCAGAACGCAAGCGCTACAACGAGTTTGAGAGTCGGATTCAGATGGAGTTGCTTGAAGCAACAACAGTGTCTCCCGACGGTGTATTTAGACACAGTATCGAGTCGCCATTTGGTCCTCTGGAATCCAAGACCTCACGGCGGGCACTGTTCTTTCTGCTGTCCACTCTCAACTCGGCATTTCCCGACTGTGACTTTACCAGTGTTAAGCCAGACATGTTTACTCGCGAGTCGTCCGCCTGGTACGCTATAGGCGAGATAAACACGGCGCTCAGCAGTGCTGGCGGCAAAGACATCATCAAGGAATCGCGTATATGGGAAGCTGTCGATGTCGCCGTCAAGCTGGATGAATGTGAGGTGTACAGCTTCCATCCCAGTGAGGCTTTTGACCCATATGACGATGAAGGTGGCTCCGTGTGGTCGCTCAACTACTTCTTTTACAACAAGCGCATGAAGCGTCTTGTATTCTTCACTACAAGATGTCTGAGCCACTCTGCACCGCTCCAAGACGACGAGCCCACAGTCTCTGACGAAGAGGCGTACTTTTCCGACGATGTCCATGATGCCGATGAGCATGGTTCTGACGAAGACACTGATGATGAGCACTCGCATCAGCAGCTGCATAGATACCCGTTGAGCCCGCGTATGCAACGCGCGGTCACTCGCCGACGGAGCGTAAGCACCGTGCGATCCTTCCATGAGATTGCGATCTAATGCAGCCCTAATTATTTCAATTTATTCGTGATTATTATTATCGTTTCCTTTTGTTTACAATCATTTGTTTTTGACCATCCTTGACTCACTATATAAGCAAATCATGGCCTCCCCTCCCCTACTCAAAGCACGATGCAAACCGTCGAGAGTGAAACGCAGCCTCGAAGTGACATAATTAGGCGAAGGAGAAATAACGGCGTGTTCTTTAAAATGTGCATTCCCACCTAATTATTGGTCTTTGTCTTAGATGCTTCATTTGATTCTACAAGTTAAGGCTTAACTAACGTTCGTCTTTTTTTAAATTTAGAACTAAAAAGAAAACTAAAATGACTTATCCTGGAGTATTTAAATGGGGGGGTTATCTTTGGTGAGTTAGGACGGATGAGCATAAATGAAAACGGATATAGTAGAACGAGCAATATAATGTTATAAAAAAAATAAAGTATAATAAAACCTAGTTGAAGTTGAACGAGTTCAAGAGATGATCAGCACCATTTACAGCATTAGATGCTGCTACAGTGGCTGGGTTATCATTGCTCTCGGATGCAGACGCTCCAGCCATTTGCTGATGTTGCTGATGGAGCTGTTGTTGAAGTTGAAGCTGATACTGGTACTGATAGGCATGATCAACATTACCATTCTGAGCCATATTGGCAGCAAGCGCAGCAGCGGTGTTGGCAGCGGCAGCGGCATCGGCGCCTTGGAGGAGGTACTGACCACTGTTCAACATGTATTGCTGCTGGGCTTGCTGATGAGCTTGCTGCTGCTGAAGCTGGAGCTGAAGTAAGTATTGCTGTTGCTGCTGTTGTTGTTCATAGTACGCTTGCTGAGCATCATACTGTCCAACGCCGAGCTGAGTCGCCATGCCAGCGGCACCCAGCTGGAGTTGGTTGGGATCGGCCATGAAAGAGTGGCTACCGTCCTGCGGAATCCCATGGCCGAAGCTGGCTATAGCTTGGGAGGCAGCCAGACCCAGCTCACCGGACAGGGCTGCATTACCAAAGATGGCAGAGTTATCGAGCAGCTGGTGAGACGCAGCTGCAGAGGCAGTGATGCCCATGACATCGTCAACCTGCATAGTGCTCGAGGCTGAAATCGACGAGCCAGAGCCCGACATCATCTGGTCCATGCCCTGAGCAGACGATTTCTCGCGCTTGACAGCTGTGGATGTGCGACCTCCACCACGCTTCTTCTCAGTAAAATGGGTGCGATAGTGCTGCTTCATGTTGTCAGAGCGTGTAAAACTGCGGCCACAGCCAGGATAGTCGCAGACAAATGGACGGTCCTTTTGGTGCTTGCCTTGGACATGGCGGCGCTCATGTTCAGCACGGCGGAATGATTGACCACAATGTGCGCAGGTGAACGGACGAGGCTTGTTGTTATTGAGCGTACCATTCTTGAGACGCTGAAGCTTGGTGCCATTTGGTCGCGGACGCTTCTCGAGTGGGTCGTTGCTAACGACACGCTTGCCACGGCCCTTCCCGGTGGTCGTTTTGCGCGGAGGAGCTTCAGCAACGGACTCTGCCATTGACGATGAGTCGGCTGTAGGCACGCCTTCATTAACAAATGCAGCTGCAATGATATCCTGCATCCCATTAGTAGAGCCAAATGCATTCACTCCCTCCATACTGCCATTACCGCCAGCCATACTTCCAAGCGCGTACTGTGATTGCTGGTGTTGCTGTTGCTGCTGCTGCTGGTGTTGCTGTTGAATAAGGTCAGCATATTGCCCATCGTGACTATAGTAAAGTTGATGTGATCCAGTCTGACTGAGAGCGCCATACTGCTGGTTTTGCTGAGCCATCATTCCATATCCTTGCAGTGCGGATGTATCATAATGACCAAGTGGAATCTGGCCGTGCTGGCCATAAGCCTGCATCTGCATCACAGCATCATATCCAGCCTGCTGCTGTAGTTGCTGTTGCTGCTGCTCATGTTGTTGTTGTTGCTGCTGCTGCTGTTGCTGTTGCTGCTGCTGGACGTGCTGGTGGTAGAGCATGTATTGCTGTTGTTGATGAGGATCCGTAATCATAGTGGAGGCAGCCAATGAAATAGATGGATGCATTCCCACAGCCGATGCAGGTACTGACAGGGTAGTGTCTGCTATTGGCAGCTGGTTTGAAACAGTTTCAAGCGCAAGCGTCGTTGTTGCATCACTGGGAGAAGTCAACTGTTGCTGTTGCTGCTGTCGCTCCTTTTGGGCAAATGCCATGGCTCTCAACGATACCAAGGCATCGATAGCCTCCAAACCACTTTTCGCACTGTCAATCTCACTGCTATTTCTACTGTTGCCGTCGTTGCTTGGCTGGGGCTCGACCAACGTCCCAGCTCTTGACATTGTGAGTGTCTGCAAAATCGACTCTGGATCCATCTCTCTGGAACCGTCGTTTGCAATAGTGGCTGTAGTGTTCTGAAGAGAGGCTGCTGGCGTCGTAGATCCGCTCTTTGTAGCGACAGTAGCTGCAGCCGCAGAGGCAATTGTGACCAGACCGCCGGCAACTGGCAGCGATGGAGACACAGTCGAGCTACTGCGGCCAATGTGGCTACCACCAATCACTAGACCAGGTGACTGTGTACCATCAAGGATGAGCGAGCCAATGCGCTGATGGTGATATGGAGTGCGAGTGCCGGATGTCGCAGCACCACCAGCACCACTGCCGCCACAGAGGAGGGCCGCAGCCGCCAGGGTTGATACTGATTCATTTGATTGCGGAAGTGGATTGATGAGTGACTGGCTGTTGTTGAGCTGAACTGACAGCTGTCGATGAATGTCGAGACCAGTGATGTTGCTTGTAGACAAGGCAGCGCTCGCTGGGTTAAACTCGGTCACTGGTGTGTTGATGGATGATGCTGTGGCACCAGGAATAGCACCTGTGGCGGTGGCAACCGCGGCAGATGCTGCAGCAGCGGCGGCCGCAGCAGCCAGACCAAAGTTAGGATGATGCATACCCATTTTCATCAATCCATCATTAATGTCCAGCGGGAATGCAGTATTCTGGGCATCAGCTGTGACTGGAGTGGCCAAATAACTGCCGTTGATGTTTGTTCCTGGAAAGTAGCCAGTGAAGTCAGTTGCAGTTGCTGGAGTTGCTGAAGATACGCTGTTTCTGGCAGGAATCACACCGCCGAGACCATCCTGGTGAGCCAGGCTGAAGCTGTTGTTGGTGGTCGAAATGCGGCATTGATTGGCAAGTGCATTGTTAACAGAGCCAATGGATGCAGAGCGTGAAATGTCAGGAGTGATATGCGACATCAATGGGTTCTTGGATAGAGCCGTTGGAACCATAATAGACAATGGAGCAGCGCTGGAACTGCCGTACAGCGACGCAGACGGAGTCGCCAGGATGGCAGCAGGGAGACTAGCCTCGGCGGAGGCAGCAGTGGTAGAAGCCGCGGTAGAAGCAGTAGCAGTAGCCGTAGCAGTAGCAGTAGCGGCAGCAGCAGCTAGCATGGCAGCGATATCAGAGCCACGGTGTTCTTGTTTGACCTGGATATCAGAGCTACTCACCAAAGTTGACGCTGTGTCGGCACTTGAGGTAGCAGCCGAGGCAACTGCCGCCGCCATGCCGCCTACAAGGGTCGAGAAGTTTGAAGAGGTGTCAAGCTGCATATATGGAGTGCCGCAGTAAGGAGCAGGTGGTTATGATAGGAGGTCAGAATGCAAAGGAGCGCGTTTCCTCTTCTTTTTTTTTTGGAGGACAGGGTAGGAGAAGAAGAGGAAGGAGTTGACGTGCTGACTCTTTAGGAGTAATAGGAGGAAACAAACTAAAGAAGGAAGGAAGGAAGAAGGACGGCTACAGGGACGACAGGGACGGGGGGCAAACGAGAGAGACTAACAGAGCCTCTGGTGTGTATGTGTGTGTGTATGTGTTGGGTGAGTAAGTACTTTTCGTGAGGATGGGAAATCAATTTCGGGTCTGAAGAGTTGAGTGGCGGCTGATCGTCCAAAAGGAACTTGGCAAGCCGAGAGAAATCAACAGAGGATGGAAGACGTGTGCCTTGTCGATGCTGATGACTCGAGCGACAGAGTGCTTAGTTTGTTTTTGTTGCTACCGCTGATCAGAACTTGATGCTTCAACAGGGTGGAATACAGCGCACGCAGAGTGACGCACACACACACACGCACACGTGTTTGCCGTGGAAAGGAAAGGCTGCTCAGTGCCGAAAACAAAAAAAGGAGTAGGCAGATGATGAAAGTTGAAACCTTCAAACCAGGTGTATGGAATATAAAGGAGGTATGCCGACGTGTTTGCTCAGACTAGGTATGGTAAAAGGGAGCTGTTGTGTTGCAGGATATCGAGGATTGGAAACAAAAACGTGGAACACAAACAAAAATTGGATAAGGAGGAAAGGAGAAGAGGGGAGGAAGGGACGAGTTACTGCTGTCAGCGGAGCACGAGAGAATGCGAGCAATAGTAGTAGCGATAGTAGTAGCGATAGCAAACCCTGGCAGCAAAGGCTATGTTGCGCTTGGCGCGATTCGTGTGTGTGTGTGTGTGAGTGTGTGTGTGTGTATGTGGAGGCGTGTGAAGTAGCAAATGTGAGAAACAAAGAAGACGAATAAAAATAGTAGATGGAAATGACTCCTCCTAGTTACCGTGAAGGCAAGAAGGTAAAGGAGGCTACTGCTGTTGCTACTGCTGCGGTAATAAAGAAAAGCACCAGTGGTGATTGTGGTTGTGGTTGTGGTTGTGGTGGCTGCTGTGCAATAGAAAAGAAGGAAGCAGAGCGAGTATACAAGCGAGAAGAGTTCTGGAGAGTCAAAGGACGATACAAGTGGAGGACACCAATTGGTGATAAAAAAAAACAGATAATAATATTGATCTGAACAGTGGCGGCACCAGTGCAGTTCAACTCAGCTCAGTTCAGCTCGGCTCACCAGCGCCACTTGAGAATCCAATTACGAAAAAAAAAAATATCACGAAACAAAAGCAGGCCTGTTTGATCCAATAGCAGATCAGCAACAAAAAAGGTAGATGCGAAGACGGAGTGCGGCACAACATCACCAGTATTGCATAAACAGTGAGAACTTCAGCGCAAGCAAATCAGCCAGTCAGTAACAATGTTCGAGTACTCACGCCCTGTGGCGCTAATTGCGACGGATGTGGATACGGGACGTGTGAATATGGGTGCAAAGGACATACCAGGCTAAAGATTCGGCGTTGGACAGGTACACGGCGTAGGAGTAGAAAGTGCCAGGGATAATGTCAGGGAGATAGAGAGAGACAGCTTGCGTTTGTGTTTGTGTGTGTGTGTGTGTGTGTGTGTGTGTGTGTGTGTGTTATGTGCGTGGAGTGAGAACTGAAGAGGAGGAAAGTGCAAAGCGAGGAGCACGCGGTAGATATAAAAAGTGGAAAGTGTAGAGAGGGAACAAACCAGAACGAGCGAGTCGGCAAGTCGCAAGTCGCACGTCTCAGTTGCTGTTGTTGCTGTTGTTGTTGTTGTTGTCGCTGCTGCATTCTGCTGCACTCACTCACTCACTCACTCATTTGCTCATTTGTTCACTCTAGATGTTCAATTTTTATCCAGTTTGCAGGAGATATAGTGAATGTTGATTGTTATGCAGGAGGTTGATGAACCTTGCATCTATTCGTCTCTCTCTCTCTCACTCTCTCTCTTATTGAACCGTTGTATCAGCGCTCCATTTACAAAAGTCTCGACGATCAAAACAGTGTTACATTAATTGGGTCTTTGATGCACCTGGTAAGTGATGTCATGGGTACTAATGTAGAGGCATCACTGTTTTTGTCTTCTCATGACATTTGAGTAGCATCAATCTCGACGTGGTGAGGCGGTGGATCAATAAAAATGACAAACATGCACTGTTAAAGTTAAATGCACATCGTATCTCATCTCTTATTTTGACAGATCACATGGACTGGCGGCATCTTCATCAAACATAATCGCCACTTTGCGACACTGATTGAATACTACAACAGCGGAAGCTGTGGCTAGAGTGGAATGAGTGGTGATTTGATTGATGTGGCTTTTCCCCTCCCCTCCCAGTTTCTTTCCTTCTTTCCTTCTTTCCCTCTTTCTCCGATTTTTTTATATAGTCGAATTCGAAAGGTAATCACGATGAGCAACACTTCAGTAGATCCAGCGCTGCCGCCGTCTCCACAGAAGGATCCCGCTACTGCTGTTGCCAACGGTGACTCTCAGAAGCAGAAGCAGCGTGCTGAAGAACTCAAGGATCTTGGCAATGAGCAGTTCAAACTGAAGCACTTTGAAAAGGCCATTGAGCACTATAGCGCCTCTCTTGAGCTTGATCCAGAGTCGCCAGTCGTGCTGTGTAACAGAGCATTTGCCTATATCAAGACAGAGGCGTATGGAGCAGCGCTTATTGACGCCAACAAGGCCATTGAGATTAATGGCAATTTTACTAAAGCGTACTACAGAAGAGCCGCAGCAAAGATAGCGTTGCATCAGTTTAAACCGGCGCTGGCAGATTATAGAGCAGTTGTGCGCAGAGTTCCTAATGACAAAGATGCGCAGATTAAATTGGCAGAATGTGAAAAGATTGTTAGAAAAATGGATTTTGAAAAGGCCATTGCAGGTGATGATATTAGTAGCACTGGTGGAATTATGCCAAAGAAAAAGAGACCGTCCTATAAGATTGACATTTCAGGGCTATCAGTTGAGGACTCTTATGATGGGCCTCGTTTGCCTAAGCGCAGTGACCACAATGTGGAGACTGATCCGCTTCTTGGTGTTGAAGTTGGAGGAGAGTATTTTATCACAGATGAGTTTGTTCGAGAAATGATGAAATGGTTCAAAGATGAAAAGAAGCTGCATAAGCGATACGCAACCATTATTATATTGGCAGCCATTAGATACATGGAAGAATTGGGATCAGTGGTTGACTCAAGCATTCCCGAGGCTAATAAAGGTAGATTAACAGTGTGCGGAGATGTTCATGGTCAGTATTATGATTTGCTTAATATATTTGAAGAGAATGGATATCCTTCAGAATCTAACTTGTATTTATTCAATGGAGATTTTGTGGACAGAGGCTCATTCTCCATCGAAGTTATTTTAACATTATACGCATACAAATGGCTGTATCCTAACTCAATGCTGTTAAATAGAGGCAACCATGAAACTACCAATATGAATGAAGTCTATGGGTTTAAGGGCGAGGCTCTTTACAAGTATTCAGAGTTGGTTTGGAAATTATTTGAAGAATCATTCAATGCTCTGCCATTGGGCCATGTTCTTCAGGAGAAGATATTGGTTGTTCACGGTGGATTATTCAGTGATCCAGCTGTTTCTCTTCAGCACCTGCGCAAGGTCAATAGATTTAGGCAGCCTCCAAGTAGCGTGGATTTAACTCGTCCAGCTACCTTGAAGTCAGGTAAAAATGGCTTCAGTACAGATGCCGAGTCTGATGAAGAGTCAAACTCAAAGGTTGATTTGGACCGTGTAATGACGGAGGTGTTGTGGTCCGATCCAAAATTAGGCAAGAATCCAAGAGGCATTGATCCAAATCCGCGCGGTGTTGGTGTTGAGTTTGGACAAGATGTTACCAAGAGATTTTTGCGCCGTAGCGGTCTTGAGTGCATTATTCGCTCTCACCAAGTCAAAGACGAGGGCTATGAAGTTGTTCACGAGGGCAAATGTGTCACCGTGTTTTCGGCTCCAAACTACTGTGATGCATCCGGCAACCTTGGTGCATACATCACTGTTAAGCCAGACTGCACTCTCGAATACCATACCTTCAAAGCAAGCCCTCATCCCAACGTACCTCCAATGCGCTACGCTTCACAATTCAGTCGAATGGGTCTTTGGTAGTAACGATCACATCACACATCGTATATCGCACACATATATCACGCAGATATCACACATCATACAAAATTACTTGTCGTTTTTATTTTTTTTAAAAAAAAAACAAAAGAACAAGACTCTCTCTCTCTTTCTCCCTTTGCCCAGATGAACAAAGGACCGATGAGACATCCTGGCGGCGGCGGTGGCGGTGCAGGTGGTGGGATCGCTTCAGCCAACGCGTCACCAAGTGTGTCTCATCGTGCAGCGATCCAGCAGCAGCAACAGCAGCAACAACAGCAGCAGCAGCAATCAGCTCATGCAAATGCAGCTAGCTTAACACAGGTATCAGCTTTGCTGTTGTCTGGAGGATATGATAATGTAGTCAAGGTGTGGGATATTGCACGTAACAGTGTAGTAAAGACATTTCCACTAATGATTAGTAGTACTGTCAATAGAATCACATTGCATCAGTCTCGCGGCTATTTTGGAGTGGCTAGTTTCTCCAATGCAGCCGTGTATAATATAGATGCAGATCAACATCAGGCTATTCAACTGCCTGGCCACAGAGGCAATGTCACTGGCATCAAGTTTTTGCAATTGAAGGGATTGAGCAATAGCAATTCTGCACTGAGAGTAGTTACAAGTTGCGAGGATGGCTATGTCCGCCTGTTTGATATCCAATACATGTCGATTCCCGCATCAATTGATCCTCATTCTCATCATCAGCAACCTCAGCAGCAACAGCAACCACAAGTGCAATACCAGCCCCAGTTAATCAACAGTATAGCATCAAAGAGTAAGATCAATGACTGTGCCCTTCACATTAATCAGGTTATACTATTTACAGCAGACAATTCCGGCAGCGTTTATGCTTATCACTTGCTCGACCCTGATTGGGTAGAGAGACAGTACATGCCCAAGCCAGATGATGTCGTGCCCATGAGAGCAATTGCACTATCCAACGATTCGCGTTTCTTATATGCAGCCAACCAGAGTGGAGATTTATACATATGGAAAGTGGTTATATCTGAGATGAAGTCGAATTTCCAAGTGGACGAGTTGGATTTGACACCCCTGTGGCACGATACCCCTCATGGGCCTGGAGTGTATATTACTAGGTTAGTTACATCCCCATCTGACAGTAATGTATTTGTAACTTGTTCTTCTGACAAATCTGTAATTGTTTGGAAGTTTAATGAAAAAACTGGTCAATGTGAGCAATACCATAAATTACAGAACCATTCAATGTGGGTCTGGGATGCAGTATTTAATAGCGATGGCAAGTATCTATTAACTTGCTCTTCTGATAAAACAATCCTACTGTGGAGTATCGAAAGCGGAAGAGTTATTCGTGAATTTAAAGGCCATTCAAAGGCTGTCATCGCACTGGCATTCAATGATGCTGTCACTCCACAGCAACAGTCTCAACAACAACAGCAGCAGCAGCAGCAGCAGCAGCATGGCTCTATACCTCCATCGCCAGCTCCTGCCAACGAGTCCTAATTTGTGCACTTTGCCTCCTTTTCCTTTTCCTTTTCCATTTTATTTTTCAATTTTGACTTTTTCTTCTTCCTGTTTGTGTGTGTGTGTGTGTTTTTTTTTTCTCTTCTCTCTTTCTCCAACACGATTGTAGTGTTTGCAACACGTTGAAGCTGTCGAGCAATGTCTTCCTCCGGCGTTAAAAGCCTGCTGCATATTGTCGGCTGGCTCTTCTTACCCTCGCTCGTCACCGACTATGTGGTATCGTTCTGGTTCTCATTGGAGCGAGATCCGGCACGCCGATCTGTCCGAGGCTCACCGCGCTATGCAAGAACTTGGCGTATAACATTTGTGCTTCTCATGCTCATGTATCTGACATATACGCTAGTTGATACATACATGTCGATGCCGTCCAACTTTTACGCCATGTTTGGACTGTCTCCGCATGACCCGATTGACGAGCGGTATCTGCGTCGCACATTCAAACGGCTCTCTTTGCTCTACCACCCAGATCGACAGTATGCCAACGATGACACCAGTGCGGCAGATGGTGGTCAGCAGTTTGTATTGCTGCGGCTCGCTTATGAGACACTGGCAGATCCTGTGCGGCGGTTTGCATACGATAGATTCGGGTCATCATTCCTCAGCTACCAAGCACACGTTGTTTCACGGCGAGACTACATTTATGCAGCGCTCCCATCCTTCATTGGCACATGCATTGGCAACCTGTTTATCATCAGCCTGCTTGGATTCTTTGGCGGATCCAATACTGGTGGCTGGTTCTGGCGATTGAGTATTCTGGCTGCCACTGCCTGCATCGAACTACACTTGTATACTCATCCAGCCTCTACCCTTGCCGAGCTGATCACACTGTTGCTTCCATCGTGCACTCTTCATGAAGCTCTCATTATGCTGCGCGAAGTTGGAATGGCACTGCTGGTTGGAATGGCACAGATTGGCCCTGTTCTCAAGGCATCGAGCAGCCAGGATGAAGGTGAAAGCGCGGCTGCCAAGCTAGCAAAGGCTCTGGCGGCCAGTGACAGTACGAATCGCATTCTGATGGCAGAGTGTCGCCGCACGCTGGAGCCTTTCACTTCAGATGCGTCAGATATCGAGCGAGTTGCCCAAAGGACCAAGGCAAGATTTGAAGAGATCAACGTCAATGCGGATGATGCTGTTGAGCCGATCATCAACGCAGCCCGACAGGCAGCCAGTCTCGTAGCGAATTAGAGGAACATTCCTAGAATAGTCGCTCCACAATAATGTCGTAATAAGTAAGCTTCTTTTTTATTTAAAAAAAGAATCCACTGTAGAATGGAGAGAGAGAGAGAGCGAATAGAGAGGAAGCGTCCATTGTAGAATAGGTATTTTTACATTTGTGCTGAATAAGACATGGTGCACAAGCCAGCTCTTTGTTCCTTCTCGGTATGTGCTCCTTTCTCTGGGGACTCACACTCATCAGCACGCTACTTGGTTTTTTTTTTACTATTATTATACTTCTTCATGGCGACAAGACTCTCAAACAAACTACGCAACCTGACGTTTGGCTCCAGCAGCAAGACGGCTGCTGCTCCTGGCGCTGCTCTGCCGGAACCGCTGTTGCTGAGCGTGTATGTTTCGTGTGCTCGTAATCTTGCGCCAGCAGACCGCCATGGCGGTGCAGACCCGTATGTTCAAGCTACTTTTGGCAGTGTAGCCAGTCAGCAGCGCACAAAGACAATGTATGGCACGCGTGACCCACAGTGGGACACTCTGCTGCAGTTCCCAATCATTGAGCCGGCAGATGCTCCGGCTGTGCTGTCGTTGCAGGTCTGGGATCGATATCGGATTATGCGCGGTATTCGTGGTAAAGGCAGCGATGGTGGAGGCGGTGTGTTTCTTGGACAAAACAACTTCTTGCTGGCGTCAGCACTGCTTGGTGAAGATGGCACAGTCAAATTGAGTGAGCTCGACCCGGAAGTGCGACCGCGTGTTGTGCTTCCACTGCAGCCACGCGTTGGTGTGCAGCACAAGGACAAGGTCTGCGGTGAGCTTGTTGTATCGGTTGCGATTGTTCGCAACGCAGCCTTTGATGGGTCGGATGAGGCCGTATCGGAGGCGCTTGAGCTGTTGGCATCCCGACTCCGTGCACTTCCTCAAGGCTCAATCGACGCCACAGTATTTGCAACAGCAACAGCATTCAAGGATCCACCGGTTGAAGGCACCGGCGCTGGAGTAACTCGGGAGACGTCGTATTCACCGCTCAACACACTTGATGACGATGAGCTTGCAGACATTGCCCCGATATCCGAGGCTGGCACTCCAAGCCTTGGTAGCACCGGCAGCAACGGCACCAAGAGTCTTGGCTTGGTTTGTATTGAGATTGTGATGGCAGCAGACTTGCCGTATATTCCCAACTCGCTGCGCACTTCATTCGATATGGACGCATTTGTGGTGACAACATTCGGTCGCAAAGTCTTCCGCACCAATGTAGTCCGTCACTCGCTGAATCCAGTCTGGGGCCAGCGTATCTTCTTCCATGTTCGTGAAAGCCAGTGGCGCTTGCCGGTCCAATTTGCTATTTATGACTATGACAAGATGAGCAAGAACGACTTTATCGGCACTGCCTCCATCAACATTGCGGACTTGATTGATGAGTTCACGGACAACGTTTACTCTGGTGAGCGTAGTCACGCTAGCCAGCTCACGCCACATCTTGACATGGTTGAGCGTATTATTCCAGTCACACTTACCACGGCAGCGGCTGCTGCAGCTGTCACTTCCACCACCACAGCATCCACACCTTCTCTTGGCTCGAAACCCTCGGTGGCCGCTGAGGGCAAACCACCTCGTCTGTGGCTCAATGTCACTTTTGTGCCGTATGCCGTGCTGCGCAAAAAGTTCTGGCTCGCAATGGCACCACTATATGACATGGACTCGAACAAGCACATGAGCGCGATGGAAATTGCTACAATGGTTAGCGCAATGAATGGATTCCTGCGACCAGGCACACTGTTCAAGATGTTTGGTAAGTATGGCAAGAATCCAGACAAGGATGACGAGCTCACATATGGCGAGCTGGCCGAGGGATTTGAAAACTATCTCGGGACTCATTCAAGCCCATCGTCGCCGCCACCTGGATCCACTCCATCAGTGTCAGTATCGGCATCATCGTCGACTGCATTGCCTCCGTGGCTCGACACGGCTGCACCTAGCCCCAGTCTGCTCGGTGAATTGACAGAAGATGAGTCTGAATCTATCGCTGGCATTGTACGCGACATGAATGCCGAGAGTGAAAGCTTAATTGGACTCAAGCAGTGTCCATTATGTGGCGAATCTCTTGACAAGGATCTCGATGATGATGGCCGGGTTGATTATGCCGACACGATCACTCACGTTGCAGTCTGCAGTTCCAAAGATTCTACCACTCGCGCCAGCAGTGGCTATACTGCCCGTCTCACTGCCACATCGTACGTGACTGCAGATCAGGCCAGTCGCAAATGGTTCTCTCGGGCATTCAACCGCCTCGGGTATGGCAAGTATCGTCTCGGCGCCAACAGTGGCAACATCATTGTCATTGACCGTCGCACAGGCAGTCCAATCGAAGAGCGCATTCCAACCTACGTGCACATGGGCATCCGCCTGCTGTACCAGTCTATTGCTGCCCGTGGCATCGTGTATCGTCGAGTCCAAAAGCTGCTGCAAACCATGTCAGTCAAGCAAGGCATCCAGTACGACCAGCCTGACTCTGTGGCCCAGATTGCGCCGTTTGTCAAGTTCCACGGCCTCGACATGGATGAATCACTCCTGTCTGTTGACCAGTTTGCGACATTCAACGAGTTCTTCTATCGCAAGCTCAAGCCCAGTGCACGGCCCATCGAAAAGCAGGGTGATCCTACAGTTGCCGTATCGGCGGCTGATGCTCGCGTGATGGTGTTCAACACGATTGATGATGCCACTCGGCTCTGGATCAAGGGCAAGCAATTCAGTGTTGCTCGACTTCTTGGTGACGAAGCAATGGGCGAGCGCTACGAAGGCGGCAGCTTGATTATTTGGCGTCTAGCGCCTCAAGATTACCATCGATTCCATCTCCCCGTTGACGGCGTGGTCAGCGAGCCCAAAAACATCTCTGGCCAGCTGTACACTGTCAACCCAATGGCCATTCGGTCCACTCTGGACGTGTACGGTGAGAATTCCCGTGTTGTCTCGTACATTGACTCTCCGCAGTTCGGCAAGGTTACCATGGTGTGCATCGGTGCCATGATGGTCGGATCCACTGTTCTCACGAGCCAGCCGGGTGTCCTGCTGCAGAAGGGCGACGAGCACGGATACTTCCAGTTCGGCGGCAGTACCATTGTGGCGCTGTTTGAGCCGAGGAGAATCAAGCTCGATGCGGACATTTTGGAACATTCCAACGAGTCGATTGAGACTCTTTTGCGCATGGGAATGTCCATCGGAACGGCCGTTACTCGGCCATCAAACTAACCACCAGCCTTTCTTTCTTTCTTTCTTTCTTTCTTTCTTTCTTTTTTTTTTCTTTTACTGTTCAATTCGTATCTGCTTGCTTGTTTCTGTTACAAGTGATGCTAACCGGCTAAAGGATTTGTTTTTTAATGCTGAGCCAGAATGGGCAGACAAACACATGTCATCATTCAGGTGAGCCGTTTCATGTGCTTGCGAACTGATAAGCGCGTCCGTGATTGGGCTATCTTGTACGCTGGCGGATTTAAAGCGCTGCAGTTCACAACCGTCCACTGTGCTGTTGATCTTGTCCAGCAAACCCCCTTCCTGCTTCATCACTGAAAGACACATACCAAACGAGAACGAGAGAAGAGAAGAGAAGAGAGTAAGCTGCAAGCAATGTCGTCTGGAGATTCATCTATGCTCAAGTCGTTCCTGAGCGGCGGCTTTGGTGGCATGTGCCTGGTCGTTGTTGGCGCGCCGTTCGACCTCGTGAAAGTTCGCATGCAGACGAGCGCAAATGGCACGTACAGCAGCACTCTGGACTGCTTCCGCAAGACGTTTGCCACGGACGGTATCAAGGGCTTCTACCGCGGTATGTCGACCCCGCTGGTGGGTATCACGCCCGTCTATGCCACTTGCTTCTGGGGCTACGATGTCGGCTTCAGACTGGCGCACCGTATCTGGGGCACCACGCCAGGCAAGGATGTCCCAACCCTGGGCCAGATTCTGTTTGCCGGTGGCTTCTCTGCCATCCCAACCACTGCATTGATGACCCCGATTGAGCGCATCAAGGTTGTGCTGCAGGTACAAGGCCAGACTCCAGGCGTTGCCGCCAAGTACTCTGGTCCGCTCGCTGCTGCCGCCGGTATCATCAAGGAGGGCGGCATTAAGTCCCTGTACCGCGGAACCGTTGCCACTTTGATGCGCGACGTTCCAGGATCTGTTGCTTACTTTGGCGCATACGAGGTTGTCAAGAAGCTGCTGACTCCAGAGGGCTCCGACCCAAGCCAGCTCAAGCCAGGCGCCATTCTGTTCGCCGGTGGTATGGCTGGTGTCGCCAACTGGACTGTCGCCATCCCACCGGATGTCCTGAAGTCTCGTCTGCAGTCTGCCCCAGCTGGTCAGTACAGCGGTCTGAAGGATGTGTTTGTGCACATGATGAAGACTGAGGGTCCAAGAGCCCTGTTCAAGGGTCTTCCAGCCGCCATGATTCGTGCCTTTCCAGCCAACGCTGCCTGCTTCTTCGGCGTGGAGTTCTCCCGCAACTTGCTGAACAAAACCCTGTAGGATATCGAGCGGGAATCAGAAAAGATCCTGCGCACTTCAGTTATCTTTTAGTTAAATGTGCAAAACATTGCTTTAATTAATGTGTTCTCTTAGTGTTGCTTAGCTATAGCCAGCGGCGAGAGAGGAAGGACTCTGTTCACTTAGGTTTGCTTTTTATTATCATCAACAGCGGATGTAGCCCGAATTGACATTGGCGGCGGGTGGTTTCCTGACAACATCAATGTGTTCTTCACCTTGTCTCCAAACCTCGCAAACAGTGGACCGAAATCCATAACAGTTCGCTGCCGCGGCGTTCCATCCGCATTCGGCAGTGGCGGTGTAATCCACAAGCTGTTGAACTCACGGAACAAGAAGCTGTACACCTCTCTATACACTTGAACAAACGACTCATCAGTGGCTACTGCGTACAAGTAGAGCTGCAGATAACTGTCTGCAATGAGCTGATTGGTGATAAAGCCGGTGAGGTTGATGCCAAAAGTCGCAAATGGATACCATGAAACTGGATGGTTTGAGCTTTCGAGTGCAAACCGTGCTTCGGCGGGATAGTTTTGTGCAAAGTACAGCAGGTCATCCAGCGATAGCATGCCGGCGCCACGGAGGTCAGTGGATGGGTCTGAACCCTGGAAACCAATTTCCTTCCAGTATTCTGAAACAAAAGGCACATCCTCAACAGTGGCATCAGCGTCTTTTGATTTAAGCGCATGCCACAGCTCCGAGAGAGTTGCTTTGTGGTCGTCACTGGACTTGTCAAGAGCCGTGCGCTGTCTTGATTCGAGTATCTGGCGCATTGCAGCATATCGCACAATCAAGTCCAAAGCACTAGAGAGTGCCTTAAACACCTCCAAATTATCTGCAGCATCTTGAGAGTCTAACGAAGGCATTGGTAACGTGATATCCGTGCCGACGATTCGCGCCAGTTGGTTGATTTCATCTTCGCTCGCCCTACTTTTGCCGCTCGATACGGTCGCCAGTGCCATCTCCTCAATCGCTTGCCACGATTTCGTATACTCGCCTCGTAAGACCTTCTCCAAACTCACCACCAAGTCGGCAAGCAACCGTCGACCATCATTGCTGTATTTGCGCCGGATGACCATCTTGTGGCACAAAATCACAGGCTCTGGTCTACTATCAATCAGTCGGTTGACTGCACTGTAGCTTGTGGCGAGCGCAGCGTGAAGCGGTGACAGGCCAGGGATCGACTCAAAGACGCGCGCGTAGAGGATCGCGAGTGCTGTCAGCGTCTGATGCAGCCAGCCAGCGACGAGATGCGGAAGGAACATGCAGAGAAAGTCAAACAAGCCGCCACGCAAGGCCATCTCAGCGTTATTTTCTTTTTCTTTTTTCTTGTTTATGGAAATGAGGCTGGACGTGTTCCTGGCTGGTGTAAACAACGAGCAATTGAGGATAGATAGCAAGCTACAGCTAAAGTTAATAATGAGGATAACGATGATGGTAGTGATGATGACGACATTTAAAGTGGGTTGGCAAGAGCGTATTCGATCAAGTCAAAGAAGGCTGGCGTCACTTCCTTGCCGACTGGCGTAATTTCGGACGGTGGGAGAACAAAGCCGTTGAAGTTGGAGGACGATGGCGACAATTCGACTGAAAGACCATACGCACCAGTACCGCCAGAGCCAGCCGGAGTCTTGCCATAGAAATAGTCCGAGGCACCGCCGGAGGCCGGGTAGAGACCGCTGTAGATGGACAGGCTCTGGTAGCGCTTGCCACGAGAGGCAGCGATGGTGCTCACCATCTTGTTGGCAACGGCGACGTACTTGCTCTGGTCAGCAGCTGGTGGGAGCGAGCCGGTGTAGCCGTACGGACGCAGAATGTACTCGGAGTATGAGTGGGCATCCAAACCAACAATCTTGTTTGGCAACGATTTGAAGTAGTTCTGAGTAGCCTGAACCTCGGGCTCGGAGGCGGCGCTAGGACCGCGGTATGTCTCATCGTTCGGGTTGGTGGATGCACCTTGGCCACCCCAGCCGAAGGCGTAGTTGCGGTTCAGGTCGACGCCGTAGCTGCCGCGGCGGTTCTTGCGCCACAAGCGGTCGTTGGTCCAGGTGTAAGCATATCCATCCGGGTTCACGACACCAACGATGGCGACCTTGACGTTGTCGAGGATGTTGGTGACGCGCGAGTTGGAGCCATAGCCGGATGCGAGCTGCTCGGAGAAGTACTGGCCCAGTGCACCGGAGATCCACTCGCGAGCGTGGATGTTGAACTGGAAGTACGCATTCTTCTTTCCGCCTGGTGGTGACACCGATGACGTGATCTCAATGGCGAAGATGTCCTTGCCGCTGACAGACTTGCCGATGGATGGAATGTACTTGACGACACTGGGATACTGGGCGGCCAGGTTCTTGTAGAAGGTGGTGATGTCGGCAAGGTTGTGGTAGGCAGTGTGCCAGGCAGCATCGGTAGTGCTGACCTTGTCGGAAGCAGCGATGATATCTTGCTCGTGCTTATCGAGAGTGGTTTGAATGTTCGGGTTGATAACCTCGAACTTGAGCTTGTCGCCGTACGTCTTCTTGAGCTGGACGAGCTCGGCAGGGCTGACGTGGACATCGGCAGTGCCAGCCTTGGCCACACCCCAGCGGTCAAGGTGGGCAAAGTCGGCCTTGGGGATGATATCGGGGTTGAGGATACGAATGAGCGAGTGCCCATCGTAACGAGCCTTGGCAGCAGAAGCAGCGGTTGCCGCGAGAAGAGCGACTAAAGCAGCGGAGATGCGCATTGGGTTATGATGCAGATAATGGTTATGGCGATGTTGGAGAAGCTGGAGGCGGTGGTGATGATTATGGATATTCAATCAAGCAGATACAACCGACGCGACTTGCTCTGATGCAGGTCATTTTATACTGATTGTCCACAGAGGGGTGAGGGGGGGGAGGATGTTCATCATACATCCGCGCGGGACTGACTCGCCATTTTCCACAACAAATACGCCAAGGTGTTTTCACAACGCGGATGTCTTCCACAGAAGACTCTCCGCCTCGCATGTTTGAAGAGCTCTCTAACAGTCCCTTTTAGATAACCACATGGTATGTGGTAGTTTCTATAGCGTGGGTTTGGCGCATTCTCTCTCACGGCCTCAACTCGGTCTCCCACACTAGCCATCACACATGCGTTTATTTTGTTGTTTTTTTGTTTTCTTTTCCAATGAGTGCACAGTTCCTGTGTCCAATTCCACGTGGTTTGTTTTCATTATTTTTGATGTGGATGATGCGATCCTAAGCAAACTTGTGTACATTGCTCGCCGCACTTTTGAACACCCTGTCTTTTATACTCTTATCTTGTGCCGATTTTAGAAGAGTTGCGCGACATTCTTGATGCTTGAAACACACCCGCACGGTTTCTTTCTTCACTCGCATGTGTTCAGCTGAAAAGCGCATGGTCTTCTACCACTTTCTTTTTTTCTTCCCCTCTCTCCTCTCTCCTCTGTGCTTCAAGTGAGCCATGAGTCGTTTATTCAGTGCAAGATGTTGCTTATTGAATGAGCTGAAGTGCTCCAATAGCTTGGTTAATTCTCTTCTTTCTCTCTCTCTCTCTCTCTCAGCATGAATTTTGTAGACAAACAAACACACAAACACGCACACAAACACACACACACACAGGCACAAGTACAGTAATCATCGCGGCAATGAGCACAGTGAACCCAGTGAGTACGATGGAGATTCGCCAGCAGATTGCATCGTACCAGAAGCAGGTTCTGTTTATAGACGAATTGCTGAGCGACTTTTGGCGTGCCAGTAAACAGCAATCGCAGAAACAGCCAGATCCATCGTCCACACAGTCGAAGGACTTTATCGAGTCAGTTGCCGTCGATTTGGAACTGTATGCTGATCAACTGACCAAGTTACAGGTCAATTTTGTGGAAACTAATACCAAGAAGATGTTTTTGAGCGAGCTGTTCAACGTGAAGCTATTTGAGAACAGCGAAGATGACATTGCACAGCTGTCACATGAGCGCCGACAGGGTCAAGTTAGCTTGGAGAATTTGCATCAGACCGTTAAAACACAGCGAACTACAATGGAGAGTTTATGTCAACAGTTGATGCAGAAGCGTGAAATAATAGTGGCAAAGCAGTCGGAAGCATTGGCGCTGGCAAATGAAATCGAACAGCTAGAGCGAGAGTTGGCAGAAGTAGACGCTGAGCTGGCAGCAGAGGAGACATCATCACAGAGCAAAATGACGCTGGAAGAAATGAATCATCAGATTGAATCAAAGAGTAAGCAAATGAAGGAATTACATGCAGAATCGCAGAGAATGGCAAATACAACAGCAGTTCTAACTAACGACGTTGAGCAAGCTGAGCAGCAAGTGATCATGCTAAGACGCAAGCGTGATGCCACAGCTGCACATGCGAGTGACATTGAAAGAAGAGCCGCCCAGCAGGATGCAAGGCTAGTCCAGGCACGTAGAATGAGATTTGCACAGTGGAAGACACAATTGAGCATGTTTGGAGTGATTGATGTTTGGCTCAGCTCAGATTCCAGCCAAGATTCAAAGGCGCATTTACACATTCTGTTCAGAAATGGACACCTTCTCGATATTGCGCTGGACAATATTACAATGGCAATATTATCTGCTCATTTATATCATGTTGCCACTCAGCACTGCCAGCTTTCTGAAGATGAATCAATTGACTACACCAGACGCAAGCAGTTGGCATCTGATGCGAGCAAGTCTACGTTCCGGCAACTTGACATCTCCTCCATCGTGGCAGCTGCTCAACCAAACAATGACATTCAAGGTCTCGTTATCAATGCTTGCCAAATGGCATCATCTCTTTCTGTTTCAAGATAAATGAATAACTGGCAACGTGTTTAATCTCGTCCTTTTCTTTTCTTTTCTTTTTATTACTTGATTAAAAAAAATTGATGGTAGTTCTCGTTGTGCCAAGGAGAATGAGTGGGAGAGGCATGTCGATCGAAAGGGGTGAGGAGTTAGTTGGTCGGCGTGCAACCTTGTAATTGCAAGCGCTGACGACACCTCGATTGGCCCTGATTCTCTCTTCCTCTTGCTCTTGCTCTTCTCCCTCTTCTCCCTCTTCTCCCTCTTCTCCCTCTTTTTGTTCGCGCATCTCATCATCATTCTCAGCCAGCTCATTTTACCTGACTTGCTTTCCCTTTTGTTTTTTTAGCTTTTGTTTTTGGTCGCTTTAAGGCTCTGTCTGTCCACCAGTCACGCTCTTGCCTCTCGATTGTTCTTGAACATAAGCATACTTTGCTCACTCTGAAAAGACACACACACGCACACCGCCGCACTCGTAGCAGTCGGCTGTCCTTTTTGCCTTATTATCAACCTTCATACAGCTACACCTACAACGACAGCTACACCCACAGTTACACCTACACCCACACCTACAGTTACACCTACAGTTACAACAATCTCTAGCATACTGCTCTCCACTTACTTACTTTTTGTTTTCTTTTTGAGTACCTATCCTATTGTTTACGCACATACACATACATCTACCCTTATACCACATACACACACTCTCTTTCTTTCTCTTTCTCTCTCTTTTCCACTCCGTGTCTGTCTGTCTGTGTGTGTACCTGTGTGAGTACCTGTGCGTGTGTGTTTTGCGTGGTCATCTTCAGTTGAGTCGAGATGCCGTTGTATCAACTTCACGATGCCCCTCCAGCTCTTCGTTTACCAGCCGTTGAGGTCCCTCGACTGACTTCCCCTCGCTTCGATGGAGTCCATCCTTCACTACGCCCATTGTCTCTTCAAGCGCGCTGCACTCAGGGAACATCTCCGGCTGGATCGATTCGCCGCTCGTATGTCAACGTAAACAATCGAGGAATGCTAGCATATGGAGGCAGCAATAGTCACGATTCAGACGAACAAGTGTTTGCATTAGATTTCAGTAGTGCCAATTGGTCCAACTGCCCTGTTCAGTCTTCCTCCATGAATAGCAGTGCACCGATGCGTAGACACGATCATTCTTCGTGCATTTACATGGGGAGATGGATGGTTATATTTGGTGGAATATCTGAGCTTGGCGACTCGAAGAAGCTGCTTAATGACGTGTGGATGTATGATCTACAGCAACATACATGGGCTAAGTTAGACACTACTTTAGATGCCGAGGCTGCCGCCGCCTATGCCACTGCTGCTGCATCTGGTGCACTCGACACTGACAACAATGCTGGCGGAGGCGGGCGTGCAACCCGTAGAGCGCGTGCCGATCGCTCTGCAAACTCAGCCAGCAGTGAGGATGGCGTATCGATTACAGCTCCATTGAGTCGATATCTGCATTCGGCAGTGATCATCTGCGAACACTACATGGTGGTTTATGGAGGATTTACACATGGAAGAGGAGGCACTTATGTTCTTGGTGACGTAATTGTACTTGACTTGAGAAGTGGAGTGTGGTCTACAATTGATGGAGTTGTTCCTCGGTATAGCCATACTGCGTGTGTCTTATCAAGCAACACCGATGGCAATGCCACTATCAATAGCTCAAACTCATCGATAAGTAGCATTATTCACCCAATTAGTGGTAGAATTGCAATTGTTGGTGGCAAGAATGACGAAGGCGTTCCAGTCCCAGATGTATGCATTGTTGATATTACTCTACCAGCAAATGGTCATAAATTATCAGTCAGCATTGTGTGTGCATATCCCGAAGCATCCACCTTTACTCTAAACTCTTCAATTACAGTTCAATCCCAGGCAGTCAGCGGTGATTTGCCAACCTCATTGAAGAGTAATATATTTGCAGAGCCGATTGGCCATTCGGATCTGCTTGTGTTTGCCAGATATATTTCAAATAGTCACACCAGCTCTGCTCAACAGCAGCAACAACGCAACGGAGCAGCTGCAGGAACCACACGCAGTAATCCATTTGGACTGTGGAGATTTCATTTGCCAAGTCGAAAATGGACCAGACTGGATGAGGTGGTGTCTAATGGCAGCACTTGGTTCCCGGACTCTACAGTGTGGGCCTATTTCACTGTAATCCCATCATCTATCCTTCATCAAATATCAACAGTAAGAAGCAGTGATCCATCCACAGATTCTCAGCCTCACTTCTTAAACACATCAGCCGTGGCAGACTCTAATGAATGGAGTAGCTTGGATTCATATGATGACCTCTCAGCAGTGTTTGTGGGCAATGCCGATACCTCTAAGCTATCAAGCTCACACCAATTTGTCAATATTGTTATAATTCCATTGGATCAACTTGGACTCTGGTTAGTTCCCGACAGCTCTTCCACTAATATTGGCCTCGGCAGGGCATTGCTAGATGTTGATAGTGATTTCAACAATATCGATACTGATGGGTTTGGCGACTATCTTGATTCTGACGATATTGATATGGATACTAGCGACAACGGCAATGGGGAACGTAATGATGATGATGACGATGTCGATGTCGATGACGATGTCGATGATGATGATGATGGTGATGACGATAATGACATTGATGCAATGGATGATGAGGATGAACAGCCAATGCAAGATATCACTCCAGCTCACAGCGGCCTTCATAGACCAACCAGTCCATTGGCCACGCCATATCCAATGCCTACAATGTCTGATGTGGAGGATGATGACATTGTGCCGATGATGGCTGTGGATGCGCGCCAGCTCTCAGCCCCTCCTACATTTAACGATGATCCTACAATCAGAGCGCATCTCCGTACTCCAACCCGCAGCAACAGTAACACTGGCAGTCATAATGGCCCTCCGTCTCCAAAGCCATCTGCAAACGCTCCAAGTGGCACCTCATCTTCACTGACTGCGATGGACGACAGCGGTGTCGACTGTGATGTGCGTCGTCAACATCGATCGCACAATCAGACTGCGCCAAAGTTCAAACTAGGTCGCACAAAGAGCACTGGCACGTTCTCTGCAGCATCGTTGTCCGATTACTTGCTCATCCCTCGAGATGGCGCACCGCTCCGTGCTCACAGCATCATATTGCTGGCACGCTGGCCGCATTTTGAGGATAGCGCGCGTACTGGTATGCTTGAGTCCACCTCTCGCTCCATGCACATTGATGCTCGTCGCTCTGTTGTTGCAGCTCTGGTATGCTGGCTTTACACTGGATACCTGTGGCATTCACCTCAGCAGCGTCATCAGATGCACCCCAGTTCATCCACCATCCCACTCCCCGTCGATGTCATTCTGGATGCGATGCGACTAGCTCACTTGTACATGCTGCCTGGCATGCTTCACTCCTGCATTCGTCTGATTCTTCTCGGCGTCTCGTACATGGATAATCCTTCGGAGCCAGTTAGACCGCTGCTGACTCCAGCCACCTGCGTGAGTGTCTTTGCCGCTGCTGTCGATGTCGGATCTGCCCAGTTGCAACGTCATGCCTTTGACATGATTTGTCGCAATTATGGGCAGGTTGTTCGTCACAGTCTTTTCAGCGATGGAGACGGAGAGGATCGCGAGAATATCAACAGCTGGTCCGACAGAGTGCGTGCTGCATTTGCCAAGATGGTTCCACCTTCTGCCATGCTACTTTCACAATAAACAATATCATTCATTCCCTCAATGTTTTTTTTCTTATTTTCCCTCCTTCACAAGTCACTCCTAAGGTTTATATCATTATATTATGTTCTAAGGAAAGAAAGAAAGAGAGAGAAACCGATACAGTCTGTGCGTATTGAAGGATGTAGGTTACTCAACTGCAAGAAGAAATGAAATGAAATGAATTGACGTGGGTTTCAAGTTAGACTAAAAGATCTCCAATGTAGAGCTTTTTAAGGAGAACATCTGCATCGCCAGAATGCCCAATATCGCAATAATAGTCTGTAGCATCTTGGCCAGTAACCTCCAAAAGTGTTTCGGCACTGCCTGGATGCTCGTTCAAAAAGTGTGTGACATCGTACACCTTCCCGAATAGAATCACCCACGCGTCATCCTTTGTACGGTGCTTGGCCACCTCCGTTGCTGTGATTTTTGACATTTTTGCGGTCGTCTATTCGGCTCTCGTTGTTGTTTTTTTCTATCGTTCTTTTTTTTAATACACTTTACTTGCGTTCACTGTGTGATATGTATGTTTGTTTACGATGTTGCTGAAAGGGTATGTCTGCAGCTGTGCTCTCGACAGCACCGTCAACTTGCTATGTTCAAAGAGTGAGTGCTATAAAAAAAAACATATGCGACAAGTTACGTTTAAGGTATGATGACAAACTCCCTTTGACACATTTTGGATCGGCTTAGTTAGCTGCTTAGCAATATTGCTTATTACATGAAGTTGTAGGCTGCGTAAGCTGCAGCAACAAGCGCCGCAATAACCAAAAGGGGAGAAATGACAGTCCCGTTGTCAGTCGAGCGGCTCCTCGCCTGTGCCTCGGCCCCACCTGATGCTGCTGCTGCATTCTTCGCTGCTGCAGCGTGATTCTCCACAGTTGATTGGTCCAAGTCGCCGACGTAGTACTTCATTTGGATATCACGCGCCTCCAAGCTGTGGCCAACATCTTCGAAATTCTCTGTACAGTCGGTTCCTGCAATCTCCATGAGCACATTTTCGCCACCCGGATGCTCGCTGATGAACTTGGTTACATCAAAGACCTTGCCGTTGCAGATTACCCAGGCATCGTTGTATTTGCTATGCTTCGCAACTTCGGCGACAGAGATGAGCTTCGAGCCAGAGTCGGTTTTTGTAGCCATTGTATACAACCAAACAAACAAAAAACAAAACAAAAAAACGATGGACGTGTCTTTAGTTGGCTGCCTTTGGCGTTAGTGTTAGTGTTAGTGTTAGTGCTGGTGCTGGTGTTAGCGATGTCTTTACAAGATGACCGTGTGCTGTGCGCTGTGTGTGGAAGATGAGGTCAACACGTTGCTGTTATTGGGATCTTTTGTAGGAGAGAGGTTTCACGAGAGAAATACCCCTTCGGGACCGTTGTGTTGTCCATCGGCGGCTTCGGCTGAATTGAATATGCCGATATGCCGTACAACTCTTTTCCCCTCCTACCCCGAGCACTGCTTGAACACAAGAACGGTGGTGCCGACGTCGCCCAGACACTCTCATTTAAAAAAAACAAAATGAGAAAGAGAAGTCACAACTATACCGCGGGTAAACAATTCTGATTTCATCACACAAAAAGAGAGTTTAATCGGAGAAAAAGGACAGTCACGCATGTTAGGATAATCAATTTATTTAGTTTAATAAAAAAAATAGTAGAGCATCTAGCGAGTTCTGAGCTTCGTGTCAGCCATGTTGATGGCGCTGTCAGGCCGTCCAATGTCGGCCATCAGCTTCTTGTCCAAGGCGCTGCTGGCACCTAATCCACCATTCGCGTACAGCTCGGGAGCAGGCGATGGAGAACGAGATGAGTGCCGAGATTGCTTTTCGCTTTCATCCGACATGATTGTGGGCAGATCAGCCTTCTCCATCATTCGTGCATCCTTGCTCTTGGCAGACATCTTCTGCTTCTTCTCTTGGGTCTTTGCATAGGCTTCCAGAGCAAGACCGGCGAAAACAACCAGAGCTGAGAGCCATTGGCCAATGGCCATTGGGTGCTTGAACCAAATCACAGACAGCACAATTGTAAACAGCTTCCGGGTGACAGTGATCTTGACCAGGAGCAGAGTGCCATAAGCCTCGATGACATGGAAGATGATGAGCTGACCGAGACCGCCGCAAATTGAGAAAAGTAAAATGTCGTAAAGGACTGCCGGATGAGTTGCGCAGAATGCCAGAGCACCACTAAGCTCGCCGTTGGTAAATGGCGAAATGACAACAAGGTAAGCAGCCATGAGCATAACACTGAAGCCATTCATGTACATCATCATCTGGCGGCCACTCAGCTTGAACTCCTTGATCATGTGGTCCTGAGTCGAGTTGGTCGCACCATCAATCAGCAGGTTGATCAAAACCAATCCGAGACCGAGTAATCGCTCCATCGATGTGACGCCAGCCAATGCCGCCTCCGACGATGCCGCCTTGGCTGGATTCTGCGGCTTAAGCAACATGAATCCAGACACACCAGCCGTAATGAGCAGCACCGTAACATACTTGTAGAGTGGGAACTTTTGGCGATACAAGATAATGCCCATGAACATGACTGGCACCAGTTTGCATGACTTGGCCAGGGTTTGTGTTGGGTAGTCAATGTACCGCAGTGCAGCATAGCCGAATGGGGAGGCAAGAGAGTTTGTGAGCGACACTTGCAGCAGCCTGCGCAAGACTGGTGGGGATGGCCAGCGCATCAGCTCGGCCCGCTGAGAACCACCAAACACTAGCAGATATCCAGTAGCAATAGCGGCAGACACAGCAGCCTGCACCGTATTGAGGAAGATTACATATCGGAATCGCTGCTTGTCCTCGCCATAGGTCGTCGTAGTGACTCTCTCCTGCAGCAGCGCCCAAGTCAGGAAGCACAGGTAGATTCCAAGTACACAGCCCAAGAACTTGAACATTGGTCGAACGGCCTCTACCCTTGTCTTGTAATGTGGATTTGATAAAAAAAAAAAGAAAAGAAAAAGAGACAGTTTGTTCGTTAGTTCAGAGACGATCAAGCCCAATCTGCTGCCAGCGTCTGGTTGGTCAGGTTGTTGCCTCCAACTCAAACTGAAAATTAGAAGAAAAAAGAGCGTTTTACCCAGCCTAAACTCACATGAACGATTCTTCAGACAGCCCGTCAGTGTCATCGCCGCCACAGCAGCAACCACAGCAACCACAGCAGCAGCAGCAGCCACGAACCAGTGCGCGGTATACACGAGCAGCTGTAGATGAGTTTAGCCTTTCCGGAGCACTTCCCTCGTCAGCTAGTTCCTTCAGTGCCAGCGAGACATCTGGTAGCAGCAGCAATAACGGCAGCGGTGGGCGAGATCCCGGCTTGAACGGCAGCGACCCAACCCAGCCCAGTAGAGCGGGCAGCCACAGAGGACATGGCGGTGGAAGCAGCGGCAACAATAACACAGAGCTATCAGGTACTACATTTTCACTCCGAAGGCTCAAAACAGGTGCCAAGTGCATACGATTCCTGCGGGTGCTTCACGTGGCTCAGAATGAGAGCAATGCGGATGCATCAAGGCAATCTACAGCTGCAGCATCGACATCCCGTCCGATGATCCAAGTCATTAAAGTGGATGAGATTAGCAGCAAGGGCGAGACATTGAGAGCGGATCAACAGCAATCTCAGCAACACTCTCATCCACAGCCCAAGTTCAAGCTCGTCAATGCACAAGATGCCGTCAAGTTGTACTGCTGGCACAAGATGCCTGTCGCTGCTGAGGGTCGATCGTCATTCGAAGAAGAAGCTCACAACAAGAGACAGAATGCCCACTCCAATGCACAGCAAACAGCAGGCGCGTTTCCGACGCTCTCAAGCAAATGGCTCGAGTCAGCCTTATCAAAATCGTTTCTAGGCAGGCACTATTTCTTCTACGCGCAAGGACTCGTCGAATCCAAGGCAGTCGAGCGCATTTTATCAATGCCGTCACCGAGTCTCAACTCATTTGATGATGATGCATTGCGCACTGGCAACATTCAGTACAAGTCACTGGCTGTAAAAGTTGCCGAAATGGGCGAAAACTCGATTGATTTTGTAGCAAATACATTCAGACCAGGTGTTGAAGGTGCTAAAAAGTATTGGGCCAGCTGGCAGACTCAGAGCGATGGATCACCAAGCAAACAAGAACAGTTCATTAGAAAGCTGGGAGAAATGGCATTTTCAAAAGCACCGTTTGAACTGGCTGTCGATGCATCATCTAGACTTGTCGCACAGTTGCGGAAAATGATCGAAGATTCTTTCAAGGATGGCAATAGCCGTTCTCACTAAAACTATAACTAAAACTAAAAAATAATAATAAAAATGAAACATGTATAACTCAGCTTCTATCATCAAATTAAATTATCACCTGTCTTTTCTGTCTTTTTTAAACAAAACAAAATACGACACTCATTTAGCCACCCCGTCTATATTCCTCCTCAAAACTAGAAGGACTGCTTGGAACTTGAACAAATCCATCTTCATTGGTATCGAGTGCAGCGGCTGGAATCGGGACAGGATCCATTTCCTCAATGGTAACAAGTGATGAAACGGACATATTTGTGCTGTGAACAGAATTTGGCGAGCCAGGTGCAAAATGATCAAAGTTGGCCGTATCAGCCGGTTCTTGTTCACCCTCTCCATTGCCATCATCGGTATTTGACGAGCGAGATCGTTTTGCAGCGACAATACTGTTTGGATCCATCCCCATATCCTCAGTTTCCGGAGATGGTCGCTTTGGTGAACTCATAACGATGTCATCTGTTTCCAGGACGAGATCAGCAGAGGATGGTGAGCCTGGAGGCGATAATCCAAATGTAGGATTCATCTTGGGCAATGTTGGAGACAGTGGAGAGTCTGAGAGCACTGGCGACACTAATGGAGATGGGCTACTGGTTCGCTTTGTTAACAACTGGGTTGATGCGATGGTTCTACCAAAACGAGAGTTATACGGGCGTGGCAGTTCCTCAACAGGCGGTTTAGGTGGGTCGAGCTCCTTGTACTTGGCAATGAGCGATTTGACTCGATCGATGACAGTGTGCGGTTGAGCTTCATCAGTGACCACCGTATCAGATGCATCCGGTGGTGTAGAACTGGAGTGGTCACGTGCATAGAAGAGAATGTATGCACTTGAGCTGGTCAGCGACTCAGTGTCTGAGAATCGGCTGGCCCGAGAGTCATCAAAGTTGTACCAGTGGCCATCGCGTGAGTTCTTGGCATGGGCAGTGTAGTGGCCACCGCCGAGTCCTCCAAAGTGGTTCGAGATGGCAAACAGATTGTAGACTGTTGATTCGGTGTTGCTGCTACTGCTGCTGCTGCTGCCAGGTTCGCTGCCGGTGAGATAAGGTGCAATGTCTAGACCCTCAAGAGGGAAGTTGACGGGAACATCGAGCTTCTCGCGCAGATATCTCTTTTGAGAGAATCGCTTCAAGTGAACAATGAGTATTTCTGGCAACTTCCATAAATCCATCTTCTTTGTTGCTTGAACATGCTCTTTACAATTGCCACAGTACCATTCATCATTCTTGCTTAGCTTTTCCGGACGTTGAAACTCTTCGAGACATTGATAGATTGAGACTGGCTTGCGTGATTCATTATCAGCATCATAGCTATCATAAGATAATCTATAACGACTTGAGTACATGCCGTTGTATGATGATGATGATGATGACGTTGTTGCCGTGTGTCCATCGGCCGATTCGACTGTTAATGTGCCTGAGACTCGATCAAGAGCCAACTGACGTGTCCAGTACATTGCCACTTCATTCTGCATATTCTTTTCATCATAATCAATTTGCATTGCATTTCCATCCCCTGTAACAGAGCTTGAATCTCGACTCAACGCAAGCAATGCATCTGCAGCAGTATCCTTCCAAGTGCATACAATGTTGATTCCAGTTTCTAGACCAAGCAAGCCATCATCAGTAACCACTGAATCGATTCCCTTCAGATTATCCAAGTCATATTTACTGCACAACTTGACATGTGGCTTTGGGTTTAAGCTGCTTCCAGACATTGCGATTTCAGTTTCAAAGAAGAGTTTGGAGCGCTCATACAACGGGGACGGTGGGATAGACTTCTTTGGCTGGAGCGGCTCTGCAGACTTGATGGTTGGTACATCAACTGGATCATCGCCAAACAAGTCATCCACCATATCTGGTGTATTAGTCTCAGCCGGGCCATTTGAGTCAACGCTACCGGACTGGGTCAGTTCCATAGCATCATCTGCAGCGGATGTGTCAGGCTCTGCTACAGTCTCAGTTTGCGATGGCATCGTAGTCATTTTGCTGAT
This sequence comes from Ramicandelaber brevisporus, assembly GCA_025201865.1. Classification (NCBI taxonomy): domain Eukaryota; kingdom Fungi; phylum Kickxellomycota; order Ramicandelaberales; family Ramicandelaberaceae; genus Ramicandelaber; species Ramicandelaber brevisporus. The sequence goes on along the minus strand of MU602670.1, from coordinate 84,682 downwards.
TGCTGTAGCCAAATCAACTGAGGTGTATCGCTGGAGCTGTGCCAGAATGCCATGGATCAGACCATCGGGAGTGAGTTCGCTGCGACGTAGTACAACCAAGCTGGGTGGGGCTGCAACAGAGACACTAACTGAGTATCTGGAGAATGCACGAGCTGGTGGCTCGGATACAACATGGTGCACAAGAAGCACAATTCGTTCATCAGAACCGTCCTCTGGCTCATCATCTGATGTCGCATTGGTTGATTCCTCAAACATGCTGAATGAACTACTGTAGCTACTGTAGCGTTCAAGTGCTGTCAATGCAGATGGCACTCTTATTGGCAACTCATATACATAGACCTTTGAATAGCTACTGGCAGTTGGTATATTGTCACTGCGAGAAATAATCTTGTCAAAGGTGTTATCTGATATTTCAACAGCAATCAAACGGGATGGATCAACGGGAGGTTGTGGCTTGCCTGGCAGCTTTGATAGAGCATTGTTGACTGTTTCAGCGAGAGTTTCAGTGAGTTTGGATGCAGTTGAATCCTTGGGGAGTTTGAGTGCAACTTTGATTGGAGCAGTCAATATGCTCGCATCAGTCGTGGATGGATCCTGAGTAAGAGAGTGCTGCAGTGATTCGGAGCCAATCAATGGAGGAGCATAGCGCACAAAATGGACATTGACGGATACCATCTGTGGACCCACAGGTATTGGAAGAGTCAAATAAGTGAATGGATCAAACTTGACTGACAGTTTATCGCATTTTGGGCAGGTTAAAGTTGAACGATATTGACCACTGAACAAATCAACAATAATACTATTATCACGCGCAATGTAATTATCCCATGATTCACCAGCCACTTCCTTATCTGACTTGCTACCATCATAATCTGGAGTTTCAATGTATGGCTTATTTTTAACTCTGTTGAGATCCTCGTGCAATCCATCCAGCAGGAATGCGAGTAGCTCTTGAGCATCTTGCTGTTGATAGCCGAGAAACTGAGATGCAACTTCGCCAATTGTTGATTTAAAGTGACGTGGAACAATGGATGAATTGGAGCCCGACCATAATCCAGATATGACTTCTCCATATGCATTGGCCACACGCCCCTTATGCCCAAGTGGATTATCATAGTTAATTTCGTGTTTATAAGAATTACTCTGCATATATTCAGTCAGCAGCGACACATTAGATAAACACTGAAGCGCTGAGTTCATAAAACATGTATTGCCCAAATTCTGCAAACCGCAAACACCTGGCTGATTCTGCTGACGCTCCGAGAGCGGAGACGATAAATACGATCGAGGTGCAGATGCCACATTGCCTGCGGCTGCGGATGATGGTCTTAATTCGCTGTATTTAGGTGAGAGATGGTCCAATTTGCTGCCTGTAACAGCCGTATCTGCAATATTAGGCGAAGATGACGAATGAACCAAAATAGGCAACTTCTTCTTTGGAGCTATATCACCAACATCACTTGTAACCTTATCACTTGGCCATCCACCATCACCATCGCCATTGTCATCAGCAACCTCAACACCCAGTACTGGCTCATAATCAAGTCCGAGCTGTTGGAGTGTAGCTGTTTCATCGTCCATTGTGACCATCTCATAGTTACGCACAACTGATCCCAAATCCAATCTCTTTGGGATCTCAGTCATAACTGTTGGAGCACATGATCCATTCGCCTCTTCAGTCTGACGCCGAGAGACAGATTCTGGGTCAAGTCCAAATTTAGATGATACTCGCCACAATCTCATTTTGGCTGATTCTCTTCCCAGTCTGTTTCTAATCATATTCAACAGTGCTGACAGAGGCTCATATTTGGATACCGCAACTATAGTCGACTGCGTTGCTGACGTGTTTGAAGCAGCGTAGCTGGATCTGTTGACAAATAGGCTGTCAACTCGACCTTGGACTGGAGCATGTGCCAAATCTACCAATTCAACCAGATGGAATCTACATGGATAAATCTCAGCCATAGGTTGGCCATCGGTGGGATTCGTAATGACATTAACTGCAATCGATCTATGCCTCGCGTTTGTTCCACTACCACTACCACTGCCACTACCACTACCACCACCAACATAGCTACTGTTGATACTGCTATTGATGCTACTGCTACCGGCACTCTGTTGCTTGTACTTTGACGACGACGTGACTGGAAACGTCATGAAGAGAGCTCGCCAAGTACCTTCAGATACCATAATGTAATCTTCATTCTCTTGTAAGCCAGGTCGTAGATTGACTCCATCGGCCGCAAACAAATCGGCGTTGGTGAGCGGGCCTGGCTGAGCATCGTCGCCCGCCACATACTTTTTCAGCGCCTCATACCAACTCGTGCTTAGTAGCTGCAACCTCTGACCAACTACAAGCGACTGTTTGCGATCGCCTTCAATCTGCTCAACGCTCTTTGCACACTTGCTACGAGTAATGTTTACAGATGCGTTCATGGTTGCAATATTGCGATCGTAACCTCAGTAACAAAGAAAAAGGAAAAGGAAGAGGAAAAGGGAAAAAAGAAAAACAAAAGGAAAGAAAAGAAAATAAGAATAAGAACACTTCGCGAAACGAACCGAACCACACTGAATCAAGGATGACAATAATGACAATGATAGTAATAACTATAGCAAGCTGGAAACCTGGCATCATTTTGAACACTTAATAAAAAAAAAACAAGGGAGAGAGATGGGAGTGTTTATATCATTTATCGTTGGCCAAAGACGCGGCTAAAGAAAGAACCAAGGAAGGAGCCGTCGCCATGTCGGGTTGATGATCCCTTTTGCCGCTCAATGGTTTCATCAATGAGCTTCAAAAGGCGATGGTAGTACTCTGGGTCGGCATGCGGGGTCATCATCCGCTCTGACACCGGATACTTGGTGCCAGCCTCGTTATTCTGCAATGTCGACAGTGCCTTGAGCTCGCTTGTCCAGAATTGATACCGCTCGGAAGTGTTAGCTGAGGTGCTTGCAGTCGACCGGAAGTCTGATCGAAGTCGAGCAAGTACCATTGTGGTAAACGACTGATCTGGACGTAGATTGTCGAGCGGCCAGCGCTGTGCTAGCCTATACACAGCACGGAACAGGCGTCGAGCTTCGGCTGGCGTTGGCGAGTTCGTCATAGATGCGAATCTTCAAGTTATTTTTTTTTATTAATTTTGTGCTCTTTTTTTTTTTGGAGTGGCTATTAGGAATGTTTACGTTGCTTTCTGCGCTATGGTATCTTGTTTGATGGCATCTCGTAGAATGTGTTCTTGTTTTGTATAGTGATAGAGAATCTGCTGCTCTGTATATCGATACTCTTTGGTATGCGGAGGCATGGCAATGTCGCGTAGATGAACCCAATCTTGCCATTTGGCTGTGGCGAGCTTGGCCGCGAACCATTCCCTGATCAACGGTGTGCATTCTGGATACGGATCATCAAGCTCCTGGCAACTAGGATCATCGAGGGCGGGTCCAGGACAGTCAATGACAATCACACTGCGAAATGATATCCATGGTCCGTATTTGGGATGAATGCACAGATTCGCAGATCGATTGAGATGGGCAAAGCCGACAGAATGGACAAGGCGCTGGAAAGGAAGTAGCTCGCCTGGTGACATCCTGAATGAGTACCAGATGCGATGCTGTGGGACACTATGTCCGTCATGAGACTCATTCAGTGCATCGCCAACACACTGAGTGATGGCCTCTTCGGTGTAAGAGTCAATGGCACGACCTGGATGCTGTTCCAGTCTTGATGGGTCCTGCGCGAGATTGTCGATGAAGGCTGGCCACAGGCTCTTTGTATTGCCAACCAGAACACCAAGGGTCGTGCTCGGTGAATGTTGACTCCATTCGGGCAATTTGAAGCGGTCAAAGTCTGTGGAACTCACAGCCGCCGCGAGTCTTGTGTTGTACAGCTGGACTGGGAATACGTGCACGAGGTCAAAGCCGTATTGCGACAGCTTCTGCTCAAGCAGTCTAGTCACCAGCTGTTGTACGGAGGTCATTTCGAGCCACTTCGAGACGGAAAGAAGGAAGGAGTTTGTACTGTCGACGAACAGAGCAGAGCACAGCAGAGCCACAGAGCCACAGAGCCACAGAGCCACAGAGCCACAGCTCCACTCTAGGGAGAGCTGCTGAGAACAAACGAACGAACAAGCGAATGAACGAATGAACGAACGAATAAATGGGGGCGACTGAATGAACGAATAGCCCGCTTCCCCCCCTCTCTCTCTCCTCTTCTCTTCTCTTTTGCTCTTCCTCTCAGCGCAAAGATTTCCTCCAAGCGTAAACATCAACGAAATTGAGACAAAAACAAGAAACAAAACAGACTTTGTTGAACGATGCAAGGCCGAACAGTGTCAGCGGCAGCATCGCTTGCAGAGCAGTTTGGGCTTGACGATACAGCCTCAAACATATTTGACGAGTCGCCTTCTATATTAGAGCAGCTAGTTGGCAACGATGCAGACCCTGAAACACAGGCAGCACAACAAGCAGCAGAGCTATTGGCAGCACAGATGGAATATGATGGTGATGATGCTGTTGATGACGATGGCAATAGAATTGAGGGAATGTC
>MU602670.1:19776-38119 GCA_025201865.1 Ramicandelaber brevisporus | reverse complement strand
CCACCGCTGGCCATGGATGCGAAGTGGTTCTCTGGCCGCACCGCCTACACCATGGCAAAGTACGGCATGTCGATGTGCGTTCTGGGCATGGCTGAGGAGTTCCGTGATGATGGCGTTGCTGTCAATGCATTGTGGCCGTTCACTCTGATTGAAACGGAGGCACTGCGAATGATCCCAGGTGCAACCGAGCAGATTGCACAGTCGCGCACTCCGGAAATTATGATGGATGCCGCGCACATTATCCTGACCAAGGATAGCAAGACATTCACTGGCAACTTCTGCATCGATGAGATTATTCTGCGTGAGCACGGTGTCACTGACTTGCGCAAGTATCAGTGCGATCCAAAGACTGACCAGGAAGACTTGGCTCCTGATGGCTTTTTGCGCGAAAGTGACTACGACCGCGTTACCGAGCTTCGTCGTCTCGGCAAGTCTAAACTTTGAAGTAGAAGTAGAACAAGAAGAAGAAGAACCAAACCCGTTTATTTTTTCTATCCTTTTCTTTTTTTGCTCGTTTTTGCTTGCTTGAAAGATGCCGTTGATCATCTTGACAGGTTATCCTTCGAGCGGCAAGAGTCGTCGCGCCGATCAGCTCAAGCGCCTGTTGGAAGCCAAGATCACTGCCTTGGCCAACGGCACCGAGCCAGCACCAGCACCTGTTATTCAAAAGAAGACGAACATTCAGCAGCACGTTCACATTCCCAAAGTGGTGCACGTTGTCAACACTGAACAGCTTGGATTTCCTCGGAGTGTATATGCAAGTGCTCACGAAGAAAAGAAGGCTCGCGCTGCGCTGTTCTCGACTGCCGAGCGTTTATTGACTCGCGATTCATTTGTGATATTGGATGCCATGAATTACATTAAAGGGTTTAGATACCAGCTGTACTGCGGTGCCAAATTGATGAATACGACGCATTGTATCATTCACTGTGCAGTATCTACAGACACTGCAAAAGAGTGGAACAAATCAAGGGATGAATCAGAGAGATACTCGGATCAAGTGATTGAGGAATTGTTGATGAGATATGAAGAGCCAGATGGACGCAATCGATGGGACTCGCCTTTATTCACAATTGTTGAGTCAGATGATGAACCTCCATTCGATGCCATTTGGGATGCACTGGTGAATAAAGTGGCACTGACTCCAAACAAAGCCACGACTGTCACCGTGGTCAGTGATGCAAACTATGTGGCCGAATTTGAAGCAACTACTCAGGCTGTGGTCAATGCAGTTATGGCCGCGGTGAGAGAAGGCACATATGTTGCGGGTGATTTAGTTGCAATGCCAAAGACAAAGACACGGTTTACAATGCCATACAAGACGTGCACAATTGCAGAGCTAAAGAGACATCGAATGCAATTTGCAAATTTGAATAAAATGCACAGAATTAATGACATGGACAGAGTTGCTACTTTATTCGTAGAGTATCTAAACACTAACTATGCTGCCAATGCTTAATATTCAAATACTAATTAAAAGTTAGAGTCAAATCTAGAATTTAAAATGTCAAGTTCAAACTCAAAAAAGAATAGGCTAGAGCGAAAGCGAGAGCGAGAATAGAGTTAAGTGTCGCAATTAGGAAGAGAGAGCAGGAATTGTAGGGGTTGGGGATTGAGAGGCTTCGGGAGATGGTTCAATTTGTGGACTGCTCCATGCAATTGATGGACGAGACTCATCGATTGCTGGTAACGAGAGTGGAGATGTTGCTGTTCCTTGCAATATAGGAGATGGGGCTTGAACCGTTGCGGGTGCAGAATACGGAGATGTGATGGCAGGAGGAAGCGGCGGCTCAACACTGCGGTAAGCTGCGGCGTACGGTACACGAACAACCTTGGCAACGCCAGTGTAGGATAGATGAGAACCAGCAGAGTATCCGGTCTGCGGCGGTAGGAAAACACTGTCGCTATCACTGACATTGTTGGAGTCGTATTGAGAATGGTGGCGACTGCTAGTTGCAGTTGGTGGTCCAGATGGTGACTGTTGCAGCTGATGTTGCTGATGTTGTTGCTGATGTTGCAGCTGCTGTGGAGTGGCAGCTGTATTCATGACCGGGGTAGCAACGTGGATTGAACCAGATGCGTTTCCACCTTCCAATTGATACACTTGAGAAGTGCTGCTGAGATGAGAATCGTGTTTGCTAACACTACTCGAGATTGAGAAGTCAGTTGGTGGTCGTTCTGTGATTTTAGGAATCGACTGTGACATTGATTGCGACTCGACGTGATGTCTTGGTAGCGGGGATATATCCGCGTTGGCATCACGAAGAGCACCGCCCTCAGGAGCACTGCTCCCTGAAAGATAAAATCGATTACCAGCGGCTGCTGATGATGGCGTTGGCACATTGCTAGTCTTCTCAATCGGCTTCATCTCTGCATCCTCGGTATTGCCACGCTCGTAGAATACAGGGGCTGCATTTCCGCTCACAAACTGTCGAATAACGAACAGCAGTAGTGCGTTAATTGCAGCCAGGAATGCAAATGCCACAACAAATGCCGTGAATCCGTTTCTAACTCCACACACTTTACACATGTACGGCCCAGTCTTTAGCGCTCGTGTCGCTTCCGTTTCAACCACTGTCGATAGTTGGCGTGCAAAGTCCTCTGTGTACCACTGCGACATGTTGCCAATCATTCTCCGCTGTCCATCCATGTTATCGCCTCCAAATAGCTGGTAATGAGCTGATGAAAAATCGGGCAGTGTTACGAACGCGTCCAAGATTGCAGGCTTTGGTTTCTGGCCGTCAGGCTTGAGAAGAGTTGTTGTCATTAATACAGAAGCCGCTGCAATGCTGGTCGTCGAAGGTGCCCAGAAGAACTGCCGGTTGAACATGTAATCGTACATGGCAAGATACGGCCAATGAGTTGGGAACTGGTTGTCGATTCCAGCTGTGCTGCTCACTCGTAGTGTGACATTGAACTTGCCCTTGTCTCTGCTGCTACTGGGGCCACATGTCATTTTCGGGTAGCTGGTGAGCATCTCTTGTCCGATGAAGTCATGTCTCATTAGAGCATATGGCACATCAACAGTGTGGTTCGATGGAGGATCTGCCCACAGAATGCTGCAGCTAGAAGAGGAGTCAGACAAGAATGAGCTCAATCCATCCGCCGTGTATTCATAGCGCACAAACACATCGGAATCACCGCCCAGCGATCCTCCGTTTCTAACCGTCTGCGCAATGGCCGGATCCGCATCGCTAGTATCAATTAAATCCACAGAGGTCAATGCACAGCTGGAGAATGACGAAATGTCCACCGCCGGGGTTGGACGAACATTGCAGCCACCGCTGACCGCATAAGTGTGATAAAAGACACCGGCAAATGCGGCAATGTTGAGAAGAATGTAAACGGCTGAGAGAGAGAGTAGACTGCCAGCAGTGTAGGAGCGCGACGGCTGCACAGCAGCGCGACGCGCAAAGTGATAGGTGAGAGACTGGCGCAAGGCCATCAAGAAAAATCTGTAGAGTCAGTCGATTGCCCTGCAACGACAATGGTAGTATGGTGGAGTAGAAAAAGACAAGACAAGAGGAAAAAGAGAGAAAAAGAGAAAGAGTAACGAGGTGGGTGTAAGTGTAAGTGTAAGTGTAAGTGAGAGGGTGAATGAGAGGGTGAGCGAGTGAAAGGGTAAAGCAAAAAGAGAGAAAGAGCGCGTGAGGGAACCACTGGCACAGTTGCGCGACTACCACTGTGAGAGAAGGGGGAAGGAGACGGATTGGTTGTCCTTCTGTCTGTGTTGGTGTGTGAATTACATGTAGACGGCGGTGGGTTCATGGGAATCCACAGTCCTTCTTTCTCTCTTTCTGAAGTGCGGAGTTTTTCTTTCTTTTAGCGACAGCGGCGATCGGCACCTATGCAGGGGTCACCAGGCTCAAATGACATCACTTCCACTCATTTTCTGCACCAAAAGAGGACTTCCTAGAAGGCATAGCTGTACTATTCTTATCCTTAGTCTGTTATCGACGTCAAGCAATGGTCAGAGCAACATGATACACTTAATTGGTGTTGCTAAACAATAAGATAATGAAAGAACTGAATGAAAAGAAAGTGAATAAATGAATGTTGTGGTGGTTAAGTTAGTTAGTTGAGGTAAAGTAATTGGTTGAGTTGTTGACTAACTTAGAGGAAATAGTCCGGTGTACGACGAGTGACATGAGGCTCACCGCGTCTTGGAGCTGGATCAAACTGCAGGAACGTGTACTGCATGTGATCATCAAGCTCCATGATGGCAGCCTGGTTACCGCATCTGTAGCAGTAGTTTGGCGCACTGAAGATGGTGACCGTGTTCTTTTCGTGGCTCCAGTTGTAGCCCTCCATGACGAGCTGATGGGCACGCGCAATCAGCATGAGCTTGTTAGTGTGATTAAACTGCTCAGACACGTCCTGGCCAAAAGTGTAGCCAGCGCCACGTGGAGAAATGCCCCAGCCGGTTCTCTCATCTGGATCAGACCACAGCAAATCGCACATTGGGCCCTCGTGAGGCACTTCCTGGATGCGATCGAAGGCGCGAATCTGGTCAAGAGTGTCAATGGTTGGAGACAGACCGCCGTGCAGGCAGAAGATGGAGTTGTCAATCAGAGCGGTGAGCGGCAGGAAGTCAAACAGATCGGTAAACATCTTCCAGACCTCGGCCGAGCCGTACTTTCGCAGGCACTCGTCAAAGAAGCCGTACACTTGAGTAATTTGGCGAGATTCGTGGTTACCGCGCAAGATGGTAATGCGGTCGCGATAGCGCACCTTGAGGGCAACCAGCAGAGTGACAGTCTCGACCGAGTAGTAGCCACGATCAACGTAATCGCCCATGAACAGGTAGTTTGTGTCTGGCGCATTGCCTCCAATCTTGAACAGCTCAATCAGGTCGTGGAATTGACCGTGAATATCACCGCAAACAGTCACTGGGCAGCGCACATTTTGAACGTTGGATTCCTTGAGTAGAATCTCACGTGCCTATAATAAAAGGTAAGTAAGTAAACAAGCAAGCAGTAAACAAGTAAGCAAGCAAGCAAGCAAACAAGTAAACAATAGGGAGTCAAGGGCAGAGGAATGTCAGCTAGCTGGCTATTGAATCGAGTCGAGTTGAAGACAGTGCGAGACCAGAAGCGAATGCGAGGTGAATACCTCCCAGCTGGTCAGATAGCGCGCGCGCACTGGAAGACTCTTCTCAGAACTGGAGGCTCGCTCGTTCGCGCTTGGGAGTGGCCGGTTTGTTCTACATACCTTATCGCAGAGCTTTTTGACGTCCGTCTCGGGTAACGGCTTGCACTCGCTGAGCAGAGTGATCCACTCATCGAGCTGAGCAACGTCGCCAAAATTAGCCTCCATAGAAAGATGTATGTGGTATGGTGGTTGTAGGTGGTTGTGGGTGTGTGAGTAAGTGGTGGTATGTTGCTGTTGATGAACTACAAAAAGAGAGAGAAGTTGGGCAGGAAGGCTGGACAAGCAGAAACTGAACTGTGATCGAGGAACGGCAGAAAGGATCGAAGATCGTTGGCTGGTTGCTGACTGCTGACTGCTGATTGAACTACAGGCTGCTGCTGCTGCTGCTGCTGCTGCTGTTACTGCTGCTGCTGAAGTTGAAGTTGACGCTAAAGTTGAAAGTGAAAAAGAGAGAACAAGCGATTGTAGGCGAAACAACACACAGAAAGACGACGCGAGCGCGTTCACAATAGATTGTTTTTCTGATTCGGAACTCAACGAGAGAAGGAACAAAAAAAAACGAAACAAAGAAGGCCACTACCGCAAAAAGAGAACACATCGAAAAAGACATTCAGAAAAATAACATAATGTGTGTCATTAGCAGAATGCTCTCAAAGTAATGGAAGTTGTAGACGACCATCTTCAATGAGAATGACATGAACCAATCCCTTTAAAAAAAAAGAACTAAAAGCTAAACTAATTACTAAACTGAACTAAAGAGGTTACAATGGTTGGATGATCATTTCTCTGTCGCTTCTGGCAATCTCTCAATTGCGTACTGTTTCCGCACAATGTACATGATTGGAATGCCTGGCACTTTTCTCACTCTCCGCTTCAACTCTCTATCGCATGTTGCTACAATGTACACTGGATGCTGCGTAACTCTCTTGACAATGCAGTCATCAGCATATGTGCCCGCGTGCGAACAGCTCAATCTCTCGAATCTCGGATCTCTCGCAATTCTAAGCGCAATTCTAAACTTTGGTCCCAGCTTCTCCAATTCAGCCATTACACAATCCGTAATGCACGGAATGCACTTGGCATATAAACAGTCCATCATTGCCTTGACCGGCTCGAGCTTGTTTTGGATGGAGAAGTTGATGAAATTGGTATCCATCAAGACGTGGTATGGTGGGCCGAGGGCTGAGTTGTGCTGGAAGAACATGCTGCTTGCAGTCTGCTGAACGTGATGAACCTTTTCGGCATCGGCAGCTTGTTTCTTCTCGCTGAGCTTGGACTGTGCTGACTTGAGGCGAGCGTCATGAGGGTTGATCATGCGCTTGACCTCTCCGAACTTGCGAGTCTTTTTGGCCTTGCCCATCTGTAGATGTCTTTCTGTCTTTTGCTTGCTGTTGATTTTTAGTTTTGTATGTGTGTGTTTTTTTCTTGCTTTCAAATGGGCAAATCCGCCTGAGTCCGGAAAGGTTTCGCTGGAGTGAACAAAACGCAAATTAAAATCGAACCTTTTTGTTTTAATGGCTTTAATCCATTCTCCTTCTCACCTTCCTCCTTGTTCTCTCCTCTTCAATAAAATTACTCATTAATCGATATCATCATCTATATTAACTCACTTCATTTACCTCCTTCGATTAAGCGTCTATCTTCCCCCTTCACTATTGCGAAACAATCTATCCACATTCTATATCAGTTGCGAATCTAGGTCGCGTCCTTCGTTTGCTGTTCTCTCTTTCTCTCTCTTCTCTACAACCACCACAACACTGCACTCCCAAACACACCTCTATTTTCATCAAGACTTCCTTCAAGCACAGGCGTTGTTCCCTCGTTGTGTCCAGGTGCTGGCGTGTGCTGGCGCGGTGTTCGGTCCCGCGTGGTGGTTGTCCCTCTGCCGCCAGGTTGGTGTGACTGGCATCCGGGTTTTCCCAGCGGCATGTTCCATCTGTTTCCCTCCCTCTTGGTTCGTCCCCTCCTCCGTTGGCTTTCTCCCCCACTTCTTGCTTGCTGTCGTTGGTCGTCGTTGTCGTCAAGTGAAGGTGGTTGCGTTGGCTGTCAGCACTTGTTCCCCCGTTGCTGTCGCCATGCTATGTTTTTTTTCTTGGTTCGGTTTGGCTGTGGTTCGGTTCGGTTCGGTATTCATCTTAATTCTTATCTGCTTCTACAAGTAATTGGGTTGCTAAGGACGGTGTAGGTAAACAACGGTTAGTGTCATCCCTATACTGTCTCTTTGGCGACTTCTATCCTAGCTCGGAGGAAGCCTGGTTCATTGTGAATTTCTTTGATTCACTGGGGCCAGGCGGATGAGCACAAAATCACAACTGAAAATTCGATTAAAATAAAAATCGCATCACAAAATCATCAAAAGTATCAACTTGAGAATGATGAGGCGGCTTAGTAGTTATCATCGTAGTTATCAGACAAAAAGAATGAAGGAAGAGTGCCATTGTTGTTCTCATTGTCTATTCGCGCGTCATCTTCATTTTGCACTTCTTCGACTAAAAAGTAAAATCCTCGAGTTGGGTGAATTGGATTAAATCCCTCATACCATTCTGGCGATTGTGTTCCATCAACATAAAACCTCACATGATCAAGGCGAGGAAGCAAGAACGGATTGTTCAGTGCCTCAACAATTCGCGGTCCAGTGGCAGATTAGTGTAGTCAACTGTCAAAGTGTTTGCATTGAGTGACTCGATAGTTGTGTACAATCGTGAATACAGTTCCGCATCTCATTGTTATTATGTTTACGGTATGGAAGATGTTTTAAAAAAAAGCAATAAGAGAGGATAAGTAATAGGCTAACCAGCACGTTAATTAGAGGGATTGATTAAAGCGGTGATGGTGTGCGCAGATGTTGCATCAGAATTAGTCGGTGAAACAGCATCGAATCCTTCCAGGTTCAGCAACTGAGCTGCTCGGCTCATTGTCCTTGAGTTCACCGAATCACTCGGTTGCTCATGCTGTCCAGGTTCCTGATGTTGTTCCTGATACTGCTGTTGTTGTTCGAATGCAATCTCTTCGTCACTATCATTGGCATCGTCCACACTCGGTGCAACGACTGCTGGTGACAAAGAGTGGTTCTCGCCAGTGGTTGAGAAACTGCCGCGATGCTGATGCTGTTGTTGATGATAATGAGGCATGGCTGGTGACATCCACCGGGCTTGTTGATGATGTGGTGCACTGAACGAACTGTCGTCTGGAATGTGGAAGCTATTATTGGCGCTGTTCTCGTTGTTTGTGCTGCTGTGTGATGCTTGAGTTACAACAATGCTTCCAGAACCACCATTGATGCTGTTGGTGCCACTGCCGCCGTTGCCCAGTCGAGCCAGATATGCTGGTGACATGTATCCAAGCTTCTCGAGAGCAGCCACAGAAGCACGCTTGTCAGCGAGCGAGATGACTGCAGATGATTCAACCAAGCCGCGCACACCAAGTGCTGTTCCACTGCCATTGTTATTATTGTTATTATTGTTGTTATTGTTGCTGTGACTGGTAGATGGACGTCCGCTGTTGGTACTGTGGGCTGGTGCAGCGCTTGGCTGTGTTGTTGGCTGTGAACCAGCGCCGCTCTGCTCATTGCCAATGTTGCTGACGCTGCTGTTTACAACCAGTATTGACTCTGGCGAACCATTCGAGAGAGGCTGCTGCTGCTGTTGCTGTTGCTGTTGTTGTTGAGTGTTATTGCTGCCAACAACCACAATGCCGTGCTGTTGGATGGTTCGCTCGGTTTTGCGCCTCTTTTCCGCTTCAAACTCGCACCACTTCTTCATTGTAATCTGACTTGGATCAAACTCGCCTTCTTTGCCACTGTGATCGCCTTGCTTTTGCTCGCCTTTAACCTGTCTAGTCTGACCCCATGTGAAATCATCAAAGTGCCAATATGCATACACTGGCAGCATAAAGTTCCAAATTGGCAGTGCCACAATGTAGATGAGCATCCAGCCAACATAGATAATCTTGCGAGTGGTCAGCGTGATGAGAATGGCAGGCAGACCTAGAATGGCAGCGAGCAGAGCCAATGGCAGCCATGGAACGGGTCGAGTAAATGTGGAAATGATGAGCAGGTAGACGGTGAATGCAATGGCAGCAGGCAAGACAAGAGTACCAACAAGATCCATAAAGATGAGGAACTGCATTGAGAAGCAGAATGTACCACACAGATCACGGATCAACACGAGCTCCAGCAGGTTGTGCACGGTAGAGTTGATCCAGCGACGACGCTGAGATAGCAGTACTCTGAATGTGTCTGGCACAATAGTCTTGCAAACAGCAGATGGCACGAATATCATCTTGCGCTTCGGGAATGTTCGCAGCATCAATGTAGTCAGGTAACGATCTTCACCAAGCAACAGCAGATTCTTCTTGTGTAAAGTGTCAACAATGTTCTCAGAGTAGTTCTCAACAATGTCAGGACTGGCCAGAATTGGGACAAAGTAGCCCTTGTCGCCCTTTGGAGCCTTGATGCGATACATGGAGAAGCAGCCTGGCAGACAAGTGACACCACCAAACACCGATTCGAATGCCTTGGACTGATGATGCGCAATGTAGTACTCAAAGACTTGGATCATGGTCACCCAGCTGTCGCGCTTGTTGGCAATCTTAGTTTCACCGCAGAGACCCATCACTCGAGAGTCGCGAACCATTGCAGCAACCATGCGAGTGAGTGCATCAGGGAACACCTTCGTGTCAGCATCAACCATCAGCAGCAGCTCAAATGTATCAGGCGTTACGCCAGTGATGGCCCAGATGGCATTGAACAGCTCATACTCGAGCTCTGTCATGCGGTCGTCAAAGATGGCACGCTGCAAGAACGACATGAGGACAATCTGCGAGTCGCGCTTGCCACGGTTGCCAGGCTTGCGATCCTTGCGCTCGCTTCTCGTGCCACACTTGACAACCAGAACCATTGGCACTCGACTGGTGCGAGCAGTTTCTGGAGAGGTGACGTCATCAGGCTGATAGAAACCAGCATAAACCTTGGCCATGTTGTGGCGTTTCTGGCCATCGGCTACAGCAACGTACGAGTAAGCACGGACACGCTCAGGTGGAATCACAAAGTCAGTCATCATCTTTTTTTTTTACTGGTGCGAGCAGTTTCTGGAGAGGTGACGTCATCAGGCTGATAGAAGCCAGCATAGACCTTGGCCATGTTGTGGCGTTTCTGGCCATCGGCTACAGCAACGTACGAGTAAGCACGGACACGCTCAGGTGGAATCACAAAGTCAGTCATCATCTTTTTTTTTTACTGGTGCGAGCAGTTTCTGGAGAGGTGACGTCATCAGGCTGATAGAAGCCAGCATAGACCTTGGCCATGTTGTGGCGTTTCTGGCCATCGGCTACAGCAACGTACGAGTAAGCACGGACACGCTCAGGTGGAATCACAAAGTCAGTCATCATCGAGAGACAGCAGGCTGGAGTAGACATAGTTTCGCCAGCACCAGTGATAACTCCGTCGCAAATGACGAACAGCATCTTGTGAGAATCTGGATAGTCAGAAGCAGCCAACGAGTCTAAGGTGGAGCGAATGCCTTGCATTCCTTCAGAGTAACAAGTGACCATCAGAATGGTGTAAGCCAGACGGAAGTTGTACGGAGAGGCGAGAAGAAGCTGCTGTTGCTGCTGTTGATGATGACGAGAGTCTGCACCGCCGGCTCGAGTGCCACTGGAGCGCAGGTAATCAAAGGAGGAATCACGACGCGAGCCACTGGTCAAACCACCAGGCAGCTGTGGCTGTGGCAAAGGTGCTCCAAACTCAATTTCGTTCAAACCCAAGTCAGCAATGGCTGGCAATTCAGGCTGAGAGCGCATCCGAGGCGACCACTCTGGGGATACATCGCCTGGACCAGCTGTGGAGCTGACAAGTGCATTCAAATGAGGCGCCATCACTGACTGTCGATATCGCTTCTGCAGTTGGGCAGTGGTGAGAGTGCCGCCAGCATTGTTGATAGCAGAGATTGGTGGCAAAGCGGCGAGCATTGGAGTTGACATTAAACTGGTAGATTGATGTCCAGGACGACTGACGTTGTCAACTGCGGCACGAGGAATAAATGTTGGTTCATCGTTTGTAAACTGGTAGATTGATGTCCAGGACGACTGACGTTGTCAACTGCGGCACGAGGAATAAATGTTGGTTCATCGTTTGATTGTTGACAGCTGAGATTGGTGGCAAAGCAGCGAGCATTGGAGTTGACATTAAACTGGTAGATTGATGTCCAGGACGACTGACGTTGTCAACTGCGGCACGAGGAATAAATGTTGGTTCATCGTTTGTATACATTTTTGAGAATCTGCTAGTGAATCCACTAAATCTACGCTGCTTCTTACCACTTGCTGCTGCAGTGCCACTATCAATACTGAGTCTCGCTGGATGGACTGCTCCGGCTGCTGTAGCGGTGGTTGTGGCTGAAGTTGTTGCTGAATAGTGATTGTTTTCATCACTCCACTTTTCGATTGCTGCAATTCGATTCCTTCTTTCCTCTGGCGTC
This sequence comes from Ramicandelaber brevisporus, assembly GCA_025201865.1. Lineage (NCBI taxonomy): Eukaryota > Fungi > Kickxellomycota > Ramicandelaberales > Ramicandelaberaceae > Ramicandelaber > Ramicandelaber brevisporus. The sequence goes on along the minus strand of MU602670.1, from coordinate 26,492 downwards.
TCTTCTCTAACTACACCTAATCGGCGACCCATGAACCATGCAAAGAATATTGCCAGTCCAAACTTAGTAAATACAACCGCCAAAATCACAGCAAGCGACACATACAGCACAATGTTTGCAGTCATGCATCCAAAGGACAGTGAGTCAACCACACCAGCACGAGCAATCTCTGTCAAACACTTGCCGAGCTGTGGATCTGATTTGAGCATCCGCAAGGTGATGTCGCCTTTGTATGCTGGCTCAGAGGTTGGTTTGCCAATGCGCTGAACAAGTGCTGGAAGTTTGATACCATCTCTCAGATACTGTAAGCGTCGCATGTCAATCACTACGCCATTGTAAACAACCAGGTGCGGATTCTGCTTGATATCGTCCCATGTGTAGTACTGTTCACCAACATAAGTGACGTTGATGGATAGACCCAAGAAGCCATTCTTGAAATGGCAAAACTTGTCAGCGCCTTGGTCAGTTTGATTAACGCGACCAGTGACTGAATCATATGCATAGCACGGATAGACGCTCAGCACATTGCCGTGCGCATCAGGTGAAACCGTACTGCCTTGGTAATCAAGCTTGCCTTTGCACTGGCCATTTGGATACTGGAACAGAAATGACAAGTCCATCCGACCAACATTGATATTCTTTGGATCAAGCAAGTATCTGTATCGACCTGGGTGCTTGTACTTGTACAGTTCATACACGAGTCCATTGATTGCAACCTGGCCAGTGCCCAGCTTCTTGTAGTGAGTGCGAACCGGTGCATCTTTGCCAGTCAAGCACAACAATGACTGGAATCCAAATGTCAAAAAGCCAACCAAGAAGCACATCAAGCCAATGATTGTGACCAGCGCCATCTTCTCGCGCCACGCCTGCTGAACTTCAGAATTGGACATTCCATAGCATTTGAGAACTGCATTTGGCATCCAAAATGTGGCAATACGAGAGAATACCATCCACACTCGATCACATCCAATACGCTTGTCACTGCCATCTCCACCGGCTGCACGCTTGCCTTTACCACGTTTGCTGAGACGTCCACTAGCACCTCCACGTCGGTTGTTACCACCACCACCACCACCACCACCTGCTCCACTGCCACCAGTGCCATTAACCCCAATACCAACACCACCACCGCCACCTACACTGCTCGCAGAACCGCCAGATCTTGAGGCAGCATGAAGTCGAGACAGTGGCTGTAATCCAGCTGACCGTGCAGCAGCGAGTCCTTGTAGGAAACGAGTGCTCACGTTGCGACCTGGATCTCTCGCAGATACACTGTGTAGATGAGTTGAGTCAGCTGTACTAACTGGGCCAATTCTTGGCAAATCATCTGTGCTATTCAGCCTAACATCACCAGCAACAGAAGTGTTTGAAACTGCTCTGCGATGAGAAGACATCACTGGAAGAATAGAAACGGCAGATGTCACTCCTGGTGGCGCATACACATCATCGTTAATGCCTGGAACAACAACACCACCATTAATGCCATCACCATCATCAAATCCCTCGTGCAAGCCTGCCAAATGACGATTGGATGACGCTCGTGTCAACGATGGATACTGCTGCTGCGGCTGGTGAGACACACTCGCACTCGTTGCAGTTGTAGTTGGATGGGATCGCAGCGATTCGGGCGAAGGTGGACTCAGCGCACCAGCCATCACGGCCACGGATGTCACGGCTTCTGCTGCAACTTGTTCAAAGTATGTGACGGGATTATCGCCATCGCCGTCAAACTCTGACGCCTCAAAAGTCATGCGAGACATTCGAGAAGTTGATCGCTGCATAGTCGGCTGATTCTGTGGTTGCAGCTGTGGCTGCAGTTGTGGTTGTAGAGCGTGGTCTGTACGATCAAAAGAAAACGAAGAACACGACGTAGCATCCTCGGCAGCATTGTTCAGCAGCAGTGGAGTATCGGACGAATCGGTCGACATTGCAGAGTAAACGCAAAGAGAGGCAGACGAAGAGAGTGTACGAAGAAGAATATTCGGTTGTGTTACGTGGGCGAGACAATGAATGCAAGGCAAGGCAAGGCAAGGCAAGGCAGCGCCGGCAGTAAGTATGCGATGGGCCACACACACATATACTCGCGTGTACGCGTTGTTGCCAGTCAGCAATATGTATATGAGAAAGGTAAACACCACAATCCGAGAAGATGTTCAGTGAGTGACAGTCAACAGCAATTGTGACAACAATAGCAAAAAAAAAAACAAAGCAGAAACAAAAACGAAAGCAAAAACGAAGGCAAAAGTAACAATGAGCGAGAGAATGAAGCACGTCATTGTCAGTCAATACTGGGGAGCTATTTTTGGTCAGAAACCATTGTAAAACAGGCCGATGTAAAGTCTACGATATTGTAACCGCGGAGAGACAGAGACTGAGTGAGAGACTGAGAGAGACTGAGAGTGAAATCGGATACTATTGTAAACTCGATATCGATGGTGTACTGTAGAGGCTATGTGATCGGATTGAACGTACCATAGTAAGACGGCGGTAGCTGTTGCTCGTGGTATTGGTGTCGCTCCTCCATCGTGTGCTAATAGTAGCTCGGAAAGCTGCTGCCGTCTATCGAACAAACAGGAAGGCAAACAAACAAATAGAGCAAACGAAGAGTATCTTTTTGATAGAGTTATTGGAGAGTGATAGCAACGACTAGCCAGTAGCGTCAGTCGGGAAGCAGGTAGGCAGACAGGCAAGCAAGCAGACAGGCAGGCAGACAGGCAAGCAGAGCAAACTATGTGTGTGTGTGTGAATTGTTGTTCTCTTTGTTTGGCTGAAGAGCAATTCACACTGTGCGGTGCATCAAATATCAGGTACTGCAAGGGGGTTGAAAGAGAATGTACATCTGCCCAGGAGATCGAGATTGGTGTGAACTTGAGCCTGTGTGATCAACAGAGTGGGCTGACGATTCATGAAGATAAACGCAATGCCATGGCAATTTCAACAATACTAATACTAATAACAATACTAATACTACTAATGATAATAAAGTTTGGATTAAGATGGTAATTATTGTTAGTATTTAAGTGTTTGAAAAAAAATGGAATGAGTAGTTGAGTGTTACTTTTTTGTTATTTGTTTGTTTGCTATTTGTTATTTTAGAGGTAGCCATTAGTATAGTATTGGAAAGCGTCATACAATCTAGTGTATGAGTTGCAGGCACTGGATGCAACCATCTTTTCGACCAAATCACTCACTTGCTGCTCGGTCAATGACAAGTGGAATCGGTCTCTCAGCTGAGTCACCGAAGCTGGTCCCAATGCAAAGCAGGGCAGTTTTGAATCAATCTGCATCATCTCAACCAGCATGATAATTCGCTCCGCATACTTGCGCAGTGCCATGAATCCCTTCTTGAGGAGTGCCTTAAACTCGGCAAACTTGGCACTTTCCATTCCACCAAGTAAATCAATATATTCCTGAGTTAGCTTGAATGGAGCAGACTCAAAGTTAACTGAACCAGGGGAGTTGCTCAGCATGAATCCAAAGTCAATGTGGACCAAATGGCCCTGAGTATCCAGCAAGATATTTCCATTGTGTCGATCCTTCAGTGCTAGAATATAAGTAACCAGAGAATAGCCAACAAGTGAAACCATAAAGTTATGCTGGGCAACCATGAAATCAGGCGAGCCAGGCACGCCATATTCACGAATAAAGTAGTCGGAGATTGTGAATTCCTGGCCAAGTGCATTCATTCTACGCGCATAGGCATCCTTGCGCATCAAGTGAACTGAGATTGTATTTTGAATAGTCTCAACCAACCCTGAGTTGTTCGATGTAACTAGAATTCTGTAGTATTTCACCCAAATATCCAGCTGCTCTTCTTCCCAAATGCGCTGCATCGATAGAATCAACTGAAGAGCCAACTGCTCTTGTCTCAAGTCTGCACCCGTCTTTACAATTACACTGAACAGATGCCAGTTGGTCAAATGTCCGTATGGGGACGATTTGCGAATGCGTTCTCGCTTCACATCCCAATTCTCACGGAATGCAGCAGCATTTTGATCATCCTTCTTGCGAGCTGCTGCCATCAGTGCTTCCTGGCGCTTGATAGCCTCTGGATCGTCAGCTGGAGCAGATGCATCGCTCGTCTTGTTAGCTGCTGTCGCTGTAGAGTTGGAGTTTGGCTCGGTATCAGAAGTTGGCGAAGTGGCTGCTGTTATTGCTGCGGGAGCGGCAGCAGCGATGACAGGTGCGGTTGCCAATTTATTGAGGCGTTCCTCTTCCATTGCCAGCATTTCTCTCACAATGCGTGCTCGAATTTCCTCCATGCCTGGATTCTTGAGCGCTGCCATCATGCCTGGTCCGTCATTGCTTGGACCGCCAGCTGGGTTGTTTGATGAGCCATTGTCTCCAGCTACACCTGCGCCGCTGGATCTGCCGCCAGTCTGTGTAATCTGAGCCAAAAGAATAGCAGCTGTGCGCATTCTTTCAGAGAAGTCATCGTTGCCCAGCGGAACCGATGACGCTGCTGATGCTGATGTTGATGCTGATGCTGATGAGGCCGAGGCAGTGGCGGCTGGTTGACGTTGCTGTGGTTGCTGTGGAACGGTTTGAATGACACCAACTTCGCTGTCAGTGGACTCGCGGCCGTCCTCAAATGCCCATTCAGTAACCTTGGATGCATCAGCATATCGCGGAGAAGTGCCGCCTGCAGCTTGTCCCTCAGCACGCTCACCATCTCCATTCTCATCAGTGGAGTCGCTTGGGCTGACGGCGGTCTGCACAGACTTGATCAATCTCAACTCTTCAGCAGTGCGCCGCTCATTGTCGAGCACCTCCACCATCACCAAATACGGAGCACGCTCAGCTGAGTTCAAAACAACAGCATCATCGGGCGAGATGCGAACAATACGATGGTGCATAGCCTTGCAGTCACCATGCTCAGCAGGACACCACAGCGGCAAGCAGACGTCGGCTGGCAGATTGTGGTTTAGCAGAGTGAGCTCAGCCTTGAGAGAAGCAGGACGACCAGGACGCGCCACGATGCAGACGCGGTTGGAAATATCAACCAGCGTAGTCACAAATTGAATCTGGGAGGCAAAGTGCATATCAGCTCCACCACTGCTGCCACCACCGCTGCCAGATGTAGCTGGATGTGAAGTTACCAAAGCAGCCTCGGTAGCAGTCGCAGTAGACTCGGCAACAGCATAGGAAGCAGACCGCTCGACTAGCGGAACACTTCCGCTGCTGCTGGTTAATGTCACGGAATCATCAGCCAGATACTTTCTCGTGGAGAATGCATTACCCTTGTGCATCTCCAAGAGGGTTGGTGCACGAGTTGCCATCTGCACCTTCTCAACTGTAGTATGAGCGCGTGTTTTGCCAATCTGCGGAGGCTGCTGCTGCTGAGCTTGCTGCTGAGCTGTCGCAACCATGTCTGGCGTTGATACATCCTGGTCACTCTCGAGTGCTGGAGAATCAAACTTGCGTTCTTCACTGGCAATTGTCGCATCTGAAGCACCCAATGCAGGGGCAACAATCTTTGGAGTCTGCTCAATTGCTGGCGGCTGATGCCGTGGTCTCGCAACAGTTAGCGAATCCGTCATGTCAATAAGATCATCCATGACGCGCGACAGCGACCTTGTGCGACGACCTTGCACAGTGGCCATTCTTCCAATGTGCTGGCTCAGCTCAGGCATGCCAAATGCTGCCAGAATAGCACCCATCCCAATGATGGCAGCTTGGACATTTTCGCGAACTGGCTGACGATGAGGCGACCATCCCGTCTGCGAAATCGGCAATGCCGAACTCTCATCCTGGTCTTGCGTCGCTTCACCTCCAGCACCGGCTTCAGTGTCATTCGTAATGCTTCTGATGTTGCGATTGCTACCACTAGCAAACAGAATCTGCTGACACTCATTGAACACACGTCTGCACACTCTAAACGACGGCGTGTGCGGCTGCCCAAGCAAATCCGACAGATACGCCTGGAAGAACCAGTACGTCAAGAGCGCAATATGCGTGGACGATCTGCACAGATCCAGCAGGAACGCCTCGAGCGCAATGGCATTGTCTGGCTGAGTGATCAGGAAGTGGCACAGTTGCGGAATGAAGAACTCGAGTTCCTCGGTGGGGCACTTGGCGAGTCGCTCGCAGAGGTAGTGCTGGATGCCGACGGAGGCAGGGTACTTGAACAGGTACGACACTGCAAGCCACGAGTTGAAGAACTGCGAAGTAAACAGCCGCAGGAGCAGTGCCTGCGACGACATTCTGAACAAAAGAGACTTGGAGCAAGTAGCGATTGCGAAGCGGGAAGAGGGAGGGGGAAAAAGAGTTGGCAAGAAAAGTTAGCGATCACGGCCAATTCGGAGGTAATGAACTTTGATGCGCACACACACGCACATTCACTCACACAATCACGCTCAGAGAGAGAAAGAGCACGGTTCATGAACACGTTCGGCTCAAATGCCACACCGAGATTCTGTTAAGATACATTGGTATAGCTGAAAACATCATGCATGTTGATAATAAAAGAGGGTAATAAAAAAAAAAGTGTGTGAGAGAGAGGGATGGGAAAGATAGTATGATGAACAACAATAACGAAGTAGACTATGGAGTAAAAAAGATGTGATTGTGATGAATGAGGAACTAAAACAAAAGCTTAAAGAAGAGCGATTTGTTTTTTTATTAACCGCGCTGCTTGATGGTCTGGGAGAGCCACTCGAGACCCTCGTAGAGACCGTCTCCGGAGGTGGCGCAGGTGGCCTGGATGTACCAGGTGC
>MU602670.1:3683-14196 GCA_025201865.1 Ramicandelaber brevisporus | reverse complement strand
TGCCACTGCTTCTACCACGTGCTTTACTCCTTAGCAATCTATTGTTAAATGTAATGCTTGATTTACTTATTCCAGGCACAATTGTGCTATTACTATTATTGTTATTATTACTATAGTCATCATCCTCGGCAGCACTGTTTGTAGCAGATACACTTGTTACTGGACTAACTGGAGCGGATGACTGAATAAGCGAAGGCAACCCAAGCCCAGTGGCTGTACTATGTGTAATCATACTTACTGAATCTCTGCTGATGTTACTAATATTACTGATGTTGCTAGTATAACTGCTGCTGCTTCCATCTGAGCCAGCTGACGATGGAGGATGAATCGGCAATTGAGAATACTCTTTGAACAATATATCCATCAACTCAGTTGGTATTCCAATTCCAGTGTCAAAAACTGTCAAAACAACGACTGCATTTTCATTAGTTAATTCATCAACCTCCACTTTAATAGTCACTGTGCCACGCGATGTAAATTTGATTGCATTGGATAATAGATTGATTAGTACCTGTCGTAATCTTCCATCTTCTCCTCTAAAGTTGGTTGGAACACTTCTTGGATAGTCTATAATCAACTCCAGTCCTTTAACCACTGCCATTTGTGACATCATGTTAGCTGTGTCTCGCACGCAAAAGTCCAAATCAACATTGCAAATCGGTGTTCGTTCAAACGTTGCTTCCAGTTTGCCTGCATCCAGAATCTCATTCAATAGTACTACCAAATGTTTTGCAGCATCATGAACAATGCCCAGCTGAGATCTTACATCCTCTGACATTGTCTTGTCAATCAATAGCAGCTCAGTCCATGACACAATAGCTGTAGTTGGTGTACGCAGTTCATGAGATACTCTGCTCAGCACACTTGATTTCTGCCGTATTCTCTCTGTAGCGTCGTTAAGCGCCCGGTGTTGCGAGCGCAAGTGTCTCTCATAGATTAGACCCAGTTCAGCGGCAACCCCCCACGCCATGAGTGAATATATGCCATACTCATAGAATGGACCGAGTGGAACACTGACCTTGAAGCCCTCGGTTTGTAGCAGCTCATTAGCACGTCGAACGGAGTTGATGAGGGGCAATGGCAGCGGCAGCTGGCTTGTACTGTTGACACCGAACAAACCTTCGCCAACCCCAACACTCAATACGACAATGCACACAGCCACAATGAGCCCAAGTCGACGGCTGTGCAGCAGTGTGAGGCAAGGTACGGAGAGATGGATCAGGGTCGCACTGACGAGTCGAACAAGCGTCGGTAAAAATGTCTCAGCGCTGAACAGTGGAGCCAAAGAACCTCGCAGGGATCCAAAGGTTACAAGAAGCGAAACACCGGCTACAACTGTCAGCGCTACACGTTGGTCATTGTGATATTCAGCACCAGCTAACATAGCTGTTGGGCAGTATATGCATCAGGGACACTGAAGGTGTGGAAAGAAAGAAAGAAAAAGTGTATTGTGTGACGCAGACCAGAGCAAGTCGACCAGCACAGAGAGGAAGCGAGAGAGAGAGAGAGAGAAAGAGGGAGAAGGATAAAGACAGCCAGACTCACAAGAATATATGTGAGCGGTGTCAGCCGAACTGAAAAAATACGTCAGAGGGTCGCAGTCTGTGACCGAATTATGAGTAGCCATTCGCTCGAACAGCCTCCATGACGTAATAGGTGTGTCAGACTGCTGTTGGGAGATGTGCGAATTAAACCGGAAGGCCACATGACCAAGATCAATGCTCCATTCAGCCCTTGCTCCTCCTCCTCATTCTCATCCGTTTTCCTCCTCCTTCTTTTTGTACCTAGGTCGTGCTGGACTCAGTCCGTGCCTTGAAGACAATGATATAGTGGACACTGCGGATACCTGTCAATCAGTGAAGACCCTTACATCACAGTTGCATAGCATTTACATGAATGACCGACGACATGTGCAGACAGTACACAGCAACCGCCGAGGATCGGAGTATTATGATTAATGTTTTGAAAAGAGAAAAGCAATTCATAATCAAGGTAACGCTCACACTGTCTTCACGTCCGTTCAGGTATTACTACGTTGTTTGCTGTTGTTATTTTTTTTTTTTTACTTGATTGCATTCTTAACCGCGCTGCTTGATGGTCTGGGAGAGCCACTCGAGACCCTCGTAGAGACCGTCTCCGGAGGTGGCGCAGGTGGCCTGGATGTACCAGGTGCGGCCGCGCAGCCCCTGCAGGCCGAGCTTGTCGGTGATCTCGGCGGCATTCATGGCATTGGGCAGATCCTGCTTGTTGGCAAACACCAGCAGAATGGCGTCGCGCAGCTCGTCCTCGTTGAGCATCCGGTTCAGCTCCTCGCGCGCCTCCGAAATGCGCTCGCGGTCGTTGGAGTCCACCACAAAGATAATGCCCTGCGTGTTCTGGAAGTAGTGTCTCCACAGCGGGCGGATCTTGTCCTGGCCGCCGACGTCCCACACCGTGAAGTTGATGTTCTTGTAGTTGACCGTCTCGACGTTGAAGCCGATGGTGGGGATCGTCGTGACGATTTCGCCGAGCTTGAGCTTGTACAGAATCGTCGTCTTGCCGGCCGCATCGAGGCCGACCATCAGCAGTCTGCACTCTTTGCTGCCGAACAGCGAGCTGAACAGTTTGGAGAAGCTGAGGCCCATTGCAGTGTGGTAGGGGGAGGAGGGAAGGAAGGTGTGCGGCGTGCGGCGTGCGGCGTGCGGTGCGCGATGAGCGGTGGGTGGTTGGTGGTAGGTGGTAGGCGGTAGGTGGTGGTTGTGAACGGTAAACGGTGAACAATAAACGGCAAACGGTGGACGAGGCGAGGGGAGGCGACGTTGCAGAAGCTGGGGTTGGTAGCGTCGATCAGAAAGGCAGAAAGGCAAAAGCGGCAGCTCCACGAGAGAGAGCAAACGAGAGCGAGCAAGCGAGAGAGGCGACCCGAACCGAGAGAGCGACATCGAAACGTGTGCAGCCAGCGCAGTCGCAAGGAGGAGTTCTCCGCCCGCCAGCGCAAAATCTCGAAATTTTTTCATTGATAATTCTCATTCGCCAAGAGCAGTGGCAACAAACGCTGCCGCAATGCTGCCGCCAGCATTCGCCAGGGCATGTTCAGCTCTGCTGCCGATGAACCGTCGAAGGATTAAGGAAGGGGAGAGGAGGACCCCATTAGCAAGGTTTTAAATTAAAGCCGAGTTTCTTATTCTTATTACTGTTATCCAAGTCCGTGACATAGGCAAGTGATCGATAGCCGCAATGTTTGAGTTAAGAAAAGGCTACTATTCTAAGTTTTAGAATGAAAAACACAAATATGGTTAGTCTTAGCGGCTACTAGCGGCTACTAGTGGTGACGGTGGCGGTGGCTGCGGCGACGATGGCTACGTTGGCTACGTTGGCCCTGGTGGTGACGCTGGCTCTGGCGCTGTGGACGGCTAGTATAATCTGGACTTGAATCGTCATCTTCTTCACTTGAATCGACCTCTGCTTCGCTCGAGTCTGGATCAGAGTCAACGCCATCGACGGTTTGCGGCACAGCCTCTGGAGGCTGCTGATATCTCTGATTTAGGCGCTGAACACGTGTGCTTCGTCTGAGAGCAGTGGCTTGTGGCTGAATCGTGAGTGGCCGTCTAAGCGACTTCCGCCGTCCAAGCGGCTTTGGCCGTGCTGTTGGCTTAAGACCATCGAAGAATTTCTCTGAACCAAGCATACTGCGGTACATAAACTCAGCATCCAGCATATATGCAAGCATAAACAGCGTATTCACAGCTCTGACGATGCATTGCTTGTATCTGGTGGCTGCAGTAGCTGTGGAAGCACCTGGTACTAATGACTTTTGAGAGAATCCTGATGCACGAACTGCCTCTGACACCACTGCCTCCAACTCTTTGCGGGTAACAACTCGGTACTGCGGATCAAATACAACCATCACTTCGCCAAGGCTGCGCAGTGGTAGCGCTTTGGCCTGAACAGTTGTCGCATAGTCCATATCCACAATGGTCATACTGTGAGACGCAAGGCTCTCATGGCGTTTGTTGAGCAGCTCGGCCACGTGCGCCAGATCTCCACCAGTCTGCTCATAGACCGATGCGATGGAGGTGTGAGCTTGATTCACAGCGAAGCGGAGAGACTTCTGGATGTCGCCTAGTTTGTCTTTTTTGCCGGCCGTGCGCTTCTTCGCTTCAATCGTGAATGCAGGTCGCTCCGAGTGCAAGTGGTCGGATGCCGTGATGTCGGCTCGTAGCAGAGTTCCGTCGGGTTCCAAATATGATTTCTCGGTAGAGATGCGTATACGAGTACCACGCGCAGTAGCTCCAAATGTGTTGAACGCAGCGGTGAGAGGGGAAGTGAGCTGCACCACAACATCGTTCTCACTTTTGGTTACCCCGCTGTCCTGGAGACCGCCATATGCGTCTGCACACGTGATGATAGTCATGCAGATGCTACAGTTCAGTTGAGTCTCAAAAGGATCCAACTTGTGCTGCGGTACTGCTGTTGACATGGATGCGGACGTGGGTGCAGACGTGGATGTGGACATGGACATGGACATGGACGTGGATGTGGATGTGGATTGCGAGTGTAGGGACGACGGAGGAGGAAGTGAGGCCGATTTAACCGCTGACGCTGATGTTGATGATGCTGGTTTGGAGCTCGATTTGATTGCCGCTGTCGAAGCCGCTCGGCGTGATGAATGCTGGATTCCTGGAGAGATGCCAATTATACGCCATGGAAAGCTCGTGGATGGCTCGGTATTGTTGCGTGACAAAGATAGCCGAATGACGTTGCCGAGACTGCGACTCTCACTACATTCCTCATCACGAATACCAAGAGCCCGCTCGAGAGGAGGCAGACGAATTGACTGGCGCTTTGTTCTTTGTGAGTGACCATGCCCTTGCTGTGCATCAGATGAGTTCTCGAGAACCAATTGATATGCTTGAAAGCACAAACGATGGAGCTCAAAGGCATTTTCGAGCTCATCGCGATGCTTCACAACCTGAGTTGAGTGGATTGGAACATATGCGGCTCCTGTGGGAGGGGCAGTCAGCTTTCCGTCAGCAGCTTCGAGAGCTTTCGTGAAACCGGCAACCACATCGTCAACAACACCATCAAGCAAACCACGTGCAGTAGCATCCAGCGCTGGAGTAAGGTCCGCAACCATTTGCTTCATCACCCCCAGAGTCTCCTGCACAAAACCATCGTTTAGCTGTGTTCTGCCTGGTCGAAGTAGTGCGGAAGCAATCAAGCGAAAGTAGGAACTGAGTGGTCCGTCCCTGTGCGCATTCGACGCTGTTCGAAGGCACAGCTGTTCAACAACGTTGAAGTTGAGGTACAGACAGTAAAGAGTCTCGTAACTGCAAGCCTGCAGCCGTACCGAGCAATACAAGTCACTAAGATGATGGTCGAGGATACCACTGGGTTTCTTGCCGAGATGAGAAATGACATGCATCTTGCCAAAGGCCATCAAAACGAGCTCGTGCGACAGCTCGAGGTTCTCGTCTTTGGCAAGACTACGCTGACGGCCGGTACGACGAGGAGGCATAGTAAACTTTGGCAATATAGCTTAATTTCGAGAATGAGATTTTTGTAAACAGATTGATAAGGAAAGAACGGTTACAATGGCATGTAGCTCTCTGTCTCTTGCTCTCGACAATAGAGCTTGGTTTTGAAAATGAACTTTCTGTGTGAACAGGGCAATGTGGGAAAAAAGAAAGTTACAATGACATGCAGCATTCCGTCTCTCTCATTCGACTTGCCAAAGCCATATTCGAGAGTAACCAAAGAAGTCAATTTCAACTGTAATCGATGGAATCCAATTCGAGAGAAAGAGAGAGAGAGAGAGAGAGAGAGAGAGAGAGAGAGAGAGAGAGAGAAGAGAATGTTACACATAGAAATGAGTAATCTAGAAATGTCTTTTAATATTCAGCATGTAAAGCATATGCATGAAAACAAAACAGAATGGTCGGAGGAGTAAGTGGAGGTATTGAATGCGTAGCCCAGCTGGGTATCCGCAAATAAAAGAGGAAGAGGACGTGCCATTAGGAAGCTGTGAGCTGGAGCGCATTTATTGGCGCGTCAGCCAGGTGCGATGATGTCTCTCCATTTAATAGTGATGGTCTCGTTGGAGTTTGTTGACGGAGATGCCTTGACTTGATAGTCGCTGAGGCTGAGCTTGTGGCTGTTGTTGCTACTACGGTTGGCCATCCCTAAATGCGTCGATACGCGCCATGTCGTGGAGCTGCCCCAGCCCAGCCTAGATGTTGCATGTATGTGAACAGCTGTTGAATATACGCCAGGGATGAGAGTGTTTCAAGAGGAAGAAAGCATGGTGAAGGTGGAGGTCTACGGGGTGAAGTAGAATAAAGAGGGCTAAAGATTCTTAGTTGTTATGCAACAGCAAAAGCAGTAGTAGTGCCGAATGATTATCAAAGTCTTCAAAATGACAAAAATCAGTTTAAAGAGGAGGGAAGAAATGTTGCTCAACTGTGAGAGCGAAGCTCAAAGGACCAATAAACACAAAATGCAACAATGGTCTCTGGCGCAGAATGCTTACCATCTCGATAAATGTCGCTCTCCCGAAATTTAGACTCGGCCAGCAATGCGAAACGTTGCCAATCTCCCAAAACAAAAACAAACACAAACAAGCACAAACACAAACACAAACACAACACAGTACAGTACAGCATCAAAGCCAAATCAAGCCAAGCTACAATGACCGACAGCTCCAGCAAGTGTAGACTGAACGTCAGTCAAAATAGCGAGCCAACCAGCCCACTTCATAGCGACAGCTTGGCCAGCAATAGCGATTTAGACAACAACCAGCAGCGCACAAGTCCGCCCAATAGCAGCGATCCAGATGAGAAGGAGCGTAACAGACGTCCTCTTTATATCATTCAGTGGCCAAAGGTAACCACAGACTACGGCTCCCCGAAACGTCCACGAGCAACCAACTCCAGTGAAGGCAGATTCAAACCACAGTACTTTAACGGTGACGGTGCCTTCGAACTTCTGCTGAGTCTATCCAGCAAATACAAGGTCAGACCAGTCAATGTGATCATCGACGAGCGTGACAACTTTATCGTGTCTGTCACGAGCACTGCACGGCCCAAAGACAGCGACTACTACTTTGCCGGGAAGCGAGTGCTGGTCTTCAAGAAGGAGTTTCGGTACATGACACCTATATTGGAGATCATTGTTGAGAAGGCTTGCGACTCCGTGCTGCGTGCCATGGCGAAGGTTCATCGCATCCATGTGCAGCGGCCGAAATATGATCCAGACACGTTCTCAGTCAGAACTCACGCGTACTTGCAGGACTTGATTCACCTGCCTGAGAAGCGGTCGCCGTTTTACAAGCAGCACGGCATGAGCTGGATACTTGCAGCCTATGACATGCTCTATCAGCTCCTGCGTTGCCTGGTAACCATCCACCATAAGCTTGGCTTGGTGCATGGCAACATCTCCAACTCAAACGTTGGCTGGGTTGCAAGTGGAGACGACATCAAAGCGATTCGACCGCGCTGGTGCTTGATTGACTTTACCGATTCAAAATGGATTAAAAATGTCGATGACAAGCTCTACTTTAGAAAGTACACGGCAGAATATGCAGCGCCAGAAACGCTGCCCGACTATCTGGAACTGTTTGCGAAAGAGAATCCAGGTGTGTTGAAGAAGAATGCTGGCGGAGAGTACATTCCAATGGTGTGTGCTAAAAGCGACGTGTTTGCAGTGGCAGCTGTTGTGATGGACACTTTTCGAATCTTTGAATGCAAGAGAAGCGATGTCAAATCCAAGGAGGAGATGGACTTTGTGTCTGGCATGCAGTATTACCTTGACTGCATGGTTGACATTAAGCTCGAAGAGCGATATAGCGCGCGAACCGCTCTCAAAATGGTTAGAAAGCTGGGTGCATGTTACTCGGATAAGATTGGCCTGGATAGATTGCAAGAGCATGAGAAGTCAGATTAATGTCCACACGCCTACGTGTTTACATGTCCACATGTGTACACGCTTTGCATTTGTAATTCCCTTTATTTTGGTGATACTTACAGCATCATCAAAACTCCTCTGCCCTCTCCTTCCACGAGCGTTTCCACTGCGCAGCGAATCCATTTGGGCCATATCGTATCGTGTCAATCATGTATCGCCATTTTTCATCCCATTTCTTTTTTTCGTCATTAGCATTCTCGCCATTATCAAGCGTTTAAAATTAAATATATTTGGGGAAACATCTCCATTATTTCACTTTACAAATCAAATAATGATGCGCTTGAGCCGGCTATTTAGTTAAAATAGACACCTGGGTTTGTGCGAACAGCACTGGTAAGTACTCTTTTGCAGCCGATGGTGAGGTTGGTGGCTCACTCTGGCGTAGCCCCGTAACGCATACATACAAGAGCTGCCAAGTAGTGTCTCCGTACTACACTGTCGCTGCTACCGCTGACAAGCAGAACTAACAAAACGCCAGCTATGTGTGATGCCACCCATAACGTCAAATCGTGTGAGGCTATACACAAAGCACCACGCTGTGCGTTGGTAGACAGATTAATGGATGGTATGTACAATATATGCGCTATTAAATTGGTAAGCAGGCGATAGACTCTACTCGCTTGACCGATGTCACGAGAACTCCTGATACATATCCCTCCGATTGATACCTTCAGCCTCGGTAGCTTGCTACGATGGCTTGGGAAGGAGATCACCCGTTGGTGGCCACTAGTTTCTTTCACCCCCAAATTATGCTGGCTTGCATCGAATTAAAGAGCAACTCGTTGATGAAGTGTCGGTAAATTATTATCGATATACTGATCAGACTGGTGCGAGATGAGTAATAACATACGGTGCTTGCTCCATTAGTTAGTGTGCCATCTCGATGGGCGCCACAATCTAATTCTGGCTGTGAATGATATCGGCGTGCCTCGAGACCAACATTAGGGAGCAACGACAAAGGTTGCGGGCAATTATGAGTAATCTTAAAAATAAGAGAAATGAAGAAGAATTTAGAACTGTGAACGACACTCGCGGTAACGGCTCCACTCTCAATCGGTCTGCTCCACTACATATTCTTTTTTGCTTACTGTGATTTAAAACCGAAGCGCAGAATACCCACATCTACTTCAGCATCCTCATCGTGACAAACCCAAAAGCCCTTCGAATCGAATACGATATCGTTGAACTCCTTTTCGCTGTTGGTTCCTATCGCCATCCATACTTCCGGTTGGTGGCATTTCAAAAGAGTTATGTCGTTCGCTTCAAACGTCACAAGCGTCTTCCATTCTTCTTCATATCCTTCCGCGGAATATGGCCTGATGAGCTGTTCAGGTATTCCGTCAATTTCATCTGGTACTATACCTACAATGGCGATCGATCCGTTGCGGCTACAAACACTGCACTCGATCGTAGTTTCGGCGCCACCACCAACATTGACCTCAAAATGCTTACGAACGTCAGCCGGACACTCTGAACACTCGACCTCCACTGTCCATATGTAATTACGAGCACCAGCCGGCTGCAAGTCCGTCACACCATCAAGTCTTGCCTTCACCTCGACGTTGAATAGAACCATGTTGATCGCGTAGTTGGAAGTGTATCTAGATGCGTGTTTGTCTTGACAAAAATAATTGAAGTGGGCGTGAGTTGAGCATGGTTCCGTTGATGACACGCCTGCTCGTGCCTGCTTCGGCGTTGTCTCAATGATTCCACTGAGATGGAAGATGAGGATAAAAGTTGGTGGCATCGCACATTTCACAAGCTTTCCCGATTGTCAATCGTGTGCCGCACATCAACATAGCTTCGACTAGCAGCAACAACAACAGCAACAACAGCAACAGCAACAACAGAAACAGCAGTAGCAGCAGGCAAAACAATCCATACAATTGCATCAATCACCCCTGCCGCAGCAACCGCAGCAACCACAGCACCAATATCAATCGCACCAATATCAATCGCAACAGCAACAGCCACAGCAATCACAGCGGCAACAGCAACTATCCCAACAGCGATCACATCAATCCCAGTTTTAACCATAGTGTCTTCAGCAGCAGCTCCAGCGTCAGTATCAGATCCAGCAATAGCATGAGCTGCAGCAGCACCTGCTATCTCCTCAGGAAGCTCATATCCGGCAGGCAATTTCCCACGAGTCGCGCGCGTCCGGTGCCTCTCCCGAAGCTCATGCACTGCTGCGCCACCAGCAACTTGACAGATATCCTGCGCAAAGGTCTGATTCGGCGATACACCCGTCCACCCACGGCTCTCGTTTGCTTCATTGCTCTCGAGCGCCACACGAGCCGGGATTATGGCGCTGCCAGTCTCAGCCACTTCGCTCAGCCGGGCTGTGCAATCAGGCGGCACGACTCCGGTCAGACAGGAGCTGCAGCAGGTGGCACGGCGGTTCGACGCCGGATCACTCTGGGTACAATGCCACAGAGCAGCACTTCCGCGATATCCCCAGCTCTTCCATCAGGTTTGCAGCCGAAACTGCGCACCAACAGCGCATCGCGGTTCCGAACCGTGTCAGAGAGTCACTGCTTCCACACGTTCCTGCACGCGCTCCGGCCACCGC
>MU602669.1:126025-147594 GCA_025201865.1 Ramicandelaber brevisporus | reverse complement strand
TTTCTTTTCTTTTCTTTTCTCTCATCCTTTCATCCTACTCCCCCTCCCACCGCCAGCGCCTGATGACGATGCTCACTCAATCCGGGCCTGCTTCGGTCGTGCTTGCGGCTTCTTCGGATGAAGCACCAAGCCCTGCTCTCCTCGCTGCTTGGGCCGATGGCACTTTGCGTCCTCATCTGCGACCATCCTCTTCCGCTCTTGATGTTTGTTCTTTTCGTGCGAAGCCCACTTCAGACTCTCTAGCCGCCAAGTTTGGTAGCAGCGACTCACTCTCTACATTCCACAACACAGCTTTATCTAACATCAGTACAGCTCCAGTTGCAGACACTTCAGAGGAGACCGAGTCGTCGAAGCATAGTGGCAGTTCCACAGTCGAATTTGCCAAGCTGGTTCGACGACTGTATCATCAATTGACAGTTGGCTGTGGCAACTCCAGGTGCCCAGTCTCAACGTGTGATCCACAGCGGTTTGATAATAACCTTCTACCTTCGCTTCTACTCCAGTTGGCAATACAAATGGCGATTGTTCCAATGTCTGAACTCCAGTCTCGACTGTGTCCAGACTGTCCCGATTTGCCACCTACGGACGTTCCATTGGAGCTATTGAGCCAAGTACCACCTACTGCATTACCGCCAATGTTAGGCATTTTGCTCAACTCTCCAGCTGTACGCTCACTGTTTGCCAACGAGCCGACTGATGAGAAGCCTGCCACAAAGCCAAGCAAGCAAGCTTCAGGCGCCAATACTCTACCACAGCAGCAGCAGCAGCAGCAGCAACAACAACAACAACAACAACAACAGCAACAACAATCTTCAAATGTATTACCGATATTACAGCAAAAGCCATCTCTTACCAAACTCTATGATAATGGTCGTGTTATGGCAGCTAGCAAAATTAGACCACCTGAATATAACTTGCCAGTCCAGTTGGATTCACATCTATTGCCATCCATTGTGACTCCAGTCTCTGTCTCGTTGAATCTGGATGACACTCATGTACATTCTTCATCTCAGCAACAGCAACTACTGCTACAACAGCAGCTACGCTCGAGTTCAACAGCAGTGGCAGACCAGCAGACAGTTTGTGAGAATCGATTGGCCACTCTGGATCACTTATCACTGTTCCTTGTTACTCGGCTGTATACACTGTACACTGGCAAGAGACCCTCGGATTCCATCTTTGCATCTAGCGAACGCAGGCATTCACTATCTCTCCAGCAAGATGAACCAGACTCACTCTCATTACCAGCGACATCATCACCCACTCAAATCAGACAATTTGCACGGCCGCCACCAATCTCAAACACTCCACCACCACCAGCTACAACTGTATCTCCACCACTTCCATCACCTGTTGACTCAGCATCGTCTCTTGCTGGACACTCAATTCGGAGGAGACCGGCAATAAGACGAGTTGGTCCAACGTGGGAACCCACATTCTACACTCATCTAAACCGCAGCCGCATCTCACTTGTATCTGAACAATATCCAACTGATGAACACTCTCTGCCTGAGATCATTCCTACTTCTGCAGTATCTGTTGTTCCAGCACCGTCTGACAACGCTCCTCTGACTCCCCAGCTACGGCAGTCCGTATCCAGTCTGCGCACTGCTGCTCTAGATGATCCCAAGCTATTATTGAACACAGCCAAAGCAGTGTTCTCGTCAATATCAGCGCTGGGCCGTAGTTTTACAAATGTCAGACAAGATGATGATTCAGTCCAAACCACATCTACAGCCAACATGGACGTTCTTGACCAGATTGACTTCACCAGTGTCTATGTGTCGTATCTCACTTTTAAGCGACTTGAGCCAGTATCATTGTTCAGCGCTGCAATCCGAGACTCACTCATGGTGCTCTTGACTGACATTGAAACACGCTTGGTGTCGCACCTTTCATCTATGGACACAATCGACTTGGAACATGAAAATGACAATGAAAACGACGCTGTTGCCCAAATTATCAAACCACTAGTGATTGCAATGTTCAGCTACACTGTTTGCTTGACTCACACCGGTTCACCTCTGAGAGCCGCTCTGGCGCGCATTGTGCTCCTTCTCCCACCAAATGGTCGGCGGCACTTAGTTACACTGATGAGCCGCGCTATTCTTACCAGTCTCAACATTAAAGAGGTACAACAGCGCATGATCCCAAATGTAAGAGGCACTTTATCAGCCATTGTGACTGCATTCAGGAGGGACTTTGCTGCAGCTACAGTCTCTGGTGCTCGGGTATCTGGAATTAGCGCTACGTCACGCCATCCTGGCTCAGCTGGTTCTTACCGATTGGCTGCTATTGGCACATTGCTTGCGGTTCTCTACGCAGTGAATACAACTGTAATTCGAGAATATTCTCTCATGGCTGATCCAGACCAGCTCCATCCTCAAACACCGCATCCGCTGAGATCTGGTGGACTGCCTTATATATCTGAGAACCACTGGCATTTGACTGGTCCGGATTTTGCACCTGCTCGAGCCGGAAATATCGATGTAGTCAGCACATCGCGTACCGATGCACGAGCTGCACGCTTGGAGTCTGTCATCAACTGGCAGCGTGAAGTCACTGCTTGGATGCAAAGTGCACACAGCCGTCACCTCAATGAGCAAGGCAACCACGCGTTCACATTGCCATCTTCACTCGCAGATTCATTGACGCGACCATCAGCTCAATGGAATGGAATTCGCGCGAGATGCACACGAATGTCGCTCTTCCAGCGTCCTCCCTCAATACATCCTTTGTTCAGTTACAGCTCCAGCCAGCCATCTGATCTGCTCTTCCCCGGCTCTCACTGGATTGATTTCGTCCTGCCGAGCACCTCATGGTCCATCCACCCGGAAGGCTTCGATTACGATGGCGGTATATCATCATCCAGCAGTGGCAATACATCCGGGTCGCTCTCATGGGTGTCCGTGCTGGACTTCCCCTTCTTGCTGAGTCTCAAGATGAAGCAGCATATTCAGAGATTTGAATATGCGAACCAGCTGGGCAATGTATTTGAAGAAGGCTATGTGCGCTTCAGTATTGTCGACCATCTACGAACCATGGCACATCGCAACCGTCCCACATTTAACGAGCAGATTCTTGAAACTGCTATCCATCCTGACATTTACAGCCAGCATCAGAGTGCATCTCCAGCGGCGTCATCGTCTGCGTATGTCAACAGCAACAGTGTCTATGGTGGCATGTCGGATTTGCAGCGGACTCTATTGCGCTCAACCCAGTCCTATCTTGTTCTCAATTTGCGACGAAACCACATTGTACGAGACACAGTTGTGCAGCTGTTTGCCCAGCGCAAGCTACTGCATGCTCCTCTGCGAGTTCGGTTCATGGAGTCCGGTGAGATTGGATATGATCAAGGTGGTGTCCAAAAGGAGTTCTTCCGTATCATTTTGGCTGCATTTCTGGCACCTTCCCAAGATTCGGCATCCGATGTGGCTATCCCAACACTCTTTGAGAATGATCCTGTCACCAATACACTTTGGTTCCGTACTTGGCTTGAACCAGACCCCACATCTGCATCTGCATCTACATCTACATCTGTCACTGCATTCGAGCGTGCTATGGCTCTCTATCGATTCGTTGGTGCACTACTGGGTCTGGCGTGGTCGAATGGCATCCAGGTTGGTGTTCCGTTTGCGCCACTTGTATTCTCCAAGCTGGCCGTTGCGCTGGCGTCTACAGCTACTACCAAGCCGCTGACAGCTGCCATGCACAAGTCAGTTCCTTCACGGCGCATCGATGGCGTGACCATTGCGCAGCTTGCGCAGTCTTTCCCTGATTTAGCTCACGGATTGACACAGCTTCTTGAATACAGCCCATCTGAAGACGTGGAGGATGTATTCTGTCGCAGCTTTGAGATTTCCCTCAGCTCAGACACCACATCAAGCGCTGTGAATGTACCTCTTGTCGAAAACGGTGATACATTGACTGTGACTGGCGAGAACAGACGTCGCTATGTCCGTCTGTATGTAGACTACCTGGCGAATGATAGCGTCAAGGCGCCATTCGAGGCAATGCTGGCAGGCTTGGTTTGTGCTATGCGCGGTTCGCTACCTGACATTACTCCGGCCGGCATTTTGGGATCACAATCGACGCCACCGCCTGGTTACATTGAGAAGCCCGTGCGTGCTGAAGAAATGATTGGCCAGCGTGACATGCTTGTCTTCCCACATTTTGTGGTGAACAGTCCACATGACCTCCAGTCACTCTTGTGTGGCAACGAAGCGCCTCCAAGTCTCAGCGAGCTTCGGCAGTACACGGCGTATGATGACGGCTACTCTTCAAGCCATCCAGCCATCCAAATGTTTTGGTCAATCGTTCTTGATTCTGAAACATTTACACCTGAACTGGTACGTCAACTGCTGATATTTGTCACTGCCACAGAACGCCTGCCGGTTGGTGGCTGGCGAGATGTGACATTTGTTATCCAGCGGAACGGTGATGACTCTGATCGACTGCCAACGGCGCTGACTTGCTTTGGACGGTTGCTGCTTCCAGAGTATCGCTCACGGGACAAGATGCGCGATCGATTAATCACTGCCATCACAAATTGCCAAGGATTTGGTCTGGTTTAATAATATCGCTAGTTAATTAAGTACTTTAACATGATTTTACCTCTTTTCTTTTACTTTAAAGATCTGACATCATAATCTCATCATCAGCAGTTATATAGTATAGTATAGTATATAAAAAAGATGTTAAGCCAATTAATAAAAGAAAGTGAATCAAGAGGATTGGAGATTAGAGTTTTCGATGGCACCAAATGTGCGGATTGCATCGTACATTTCGGCAACGACAGCGTCATCCTCGATTGTCGCTGGAATCTGTCCTTCAAACTTATCCGGAACAGTCTTGTTGGCAACCACCTCGTCACCAGTAGACGAGTCGATCACAATGGTCAGCATCTGTCTCAGCATGCGCCGCAGAACTTTACCTGACCGCGTCTTGGGCAATCGCTGTACAAAGATAATGTTGTGTTCAGCCATGCATGCGACAGCGCCAATCTCACGACGCACCGATGCAACTATCAGCGCGCGCATCTCAGGTGTAGCTGCGGAAGTCGAATCGCCACGAAGAACGACAAATGCAACCGGAACGCTGCCGCGAATTGGATCATTGCGACCAACAACGACAGCCTCGGCGATTCGCTCATCGCAGCTGACAATGGTTGCTTCAAACGCGCCGGTTGACAGACGGTGGGCTGCAACGTTGATGATATCAGTGTCACGCGACATGACATGGAAGTAGCCATCCTCGTCTCTGTGGCCGGAGTCACCAGTTGAATAGTGACCAGGGAAATCGGAGAGGTAGTTCTGCGCAAAGCCAACAAAGTTGTCTGGATACATGGCCATGATGGCACCAGGCGGCAATGGCAGCTTGGACACAATGCTGCCGGTCTCATTGGGGGCAGCTTCATGGTAGCTCGGGTCCAGAATGCTCTGCGTGCTGGTTGGCAAATCTGCGCCGTCGAGCGCATCTTCGTGGCGAGTCAGCACCTTGAGATTATAGCCTGGGACTGGCATGCCAGCTGAGCCATCTCGAGGAGCTACTCGTTCACTTGGATCAAACCCAATGCAGGCTCCGAGGACTGGAGAGCCCGTTTCAGTCTGCCAAAAGTTGTCCTGCGCAACAACAGCACGGGCGAACTGCTCTGGGTTAGCGCCTGGAACTGGCTCGGCAACCATACGACGGAACCAGCGGAGCACATCTGGAATGCAGCGCTCGCCGCCGACATAAATGCCCTTGAGACTGCTAAAGTCGTACACGCCGCCAGCGCCAACCTGCTTGCCGCGCCAGCGGTAGATACCGGTTGGATCTTCACGGCGCAGCATCGTCAGAGCAGTTGGCGCGGTAAAGAGCACATCCGGGCGATGCTGGTCAATGACCCGGTAAAATGTAGATGGGTCGGGTGTGCCGACAACCTTGCCCTCAAGCAAGACCGAAGTGGAGCCGTTCAGCAGCACGCCGTAGTTGCAGTAGCTGGAGCCAAGAATCCAACCAAGTTCACTGGCGGCAAAGAAGCAGCCTTCGCCAACGCGGGTCAAGCCAAAGAAGTTGCGCGTGTTCCACAAGAGTGCTGTGGCGTGGCCACCAGTGTCGCGCTGCACAGCCTTCGGGTCCTTAGTGGTGCCAGATGTGTGCAAAACGTACAATGGATGGTTGGACTCGACCCATTCGCACTCGGCAGCAGCCTGGCTGCGAGAGTAGACCTGGTCCCAGCTCTTTTCGCCACGCGATGCATCCAAATCGGTCTGTGTGTACAGATTGTTGCGCTGGAAGACCAAAGTGTGATGGACATCGACACCGGCTGTTTCGCTACTGATGCGCAATGCCTCACGGAGTAATGGCACGTACGGAACTGGCTCGCCCTTGACAACACCACACGAAGCGGTGATGATAACCTTGGGCTTAAAACCAATAACACGCTTCGCCACCTCCTTTGGTGCAAATCCACCAAACACGACCGAGTGGGTTGCACCGATACGAGCGCACGCCTGCATTGCATGGATTGCTTCGGGCATATTGGGCATGTAAATGAGCACACGATCGCCCTTTTGCACGCCATATTCGTTGCGAAGAACATTTGCCACTCGCTTGGTAGACTCGAGCGTGTCGGCATAACTCAGATACTCAACAGTGCCAGACACGGGGCTGTCAAAGATGATGGCAGTGCGATCGCCGCGGCCAGCCTCGACGTGGCGGTCAAGGCAGTTGTAGCTCATGTTGACTTTGCCGTCGGGGAACCAGCGGGCATGGTTCGACAGCAACGGTGACATCCGGCTGTATGGAAAGTCGTGTGACACAGTCGGTGCCTCTTTCCAATCAATCATCCGGGCCGCATCGAGCCAAAATGCTGACGGCGACTCGGCAGCCTGGCGGGAAAGTGCAACTTGGCGCAGAAACGGTGCGCTTTCGCTGACGGGGGTTGCTGGAGGGATGTAGCTTGATCCAACCGAGCCGGTGAATGCGCGGTGCTTGATGGAGACGGTGGATGGAGGGAATACATGACTGCCAATGATTGGCAGCCGACGAGCAATACTGAGGAGAGGCATTTGGGATCCGATGAGAGATTCAGTGATTGTTATTGAAAGAGATAGAAGGTGCTACTAGTATTGTGAAGAGATTATTGAAATTTGGCGTTTCTGAGAGAGTGGAGATGGTTGTTGTAGTTTGCTGTCGGTATGGAGAGATTGTTGAAAACGAGATGCAATACGGAGAGAAACAGAGAGAAGAGAAGAGAGAAGAGAGAAGAGAGAGAAAAGAACGTAGATGGCAACAATAACAACAACGACGGAAACAACAGCAACAACGGAGACAGGCGGTCTGGTCGTTTTGAGAGGGTTTGAAGCGGCAGGGTAGCGCAAACAAAATAGGAAAGTGGGGGAGAACGAATGAATAAACGAACGAGTGAACAAGCAGGCGGACAAAAGAAGAGGTGCAAAGAGAAGAACCAACGTGGTAGTAGCCACAAACAGAAGAAGAAGAAGAACAAGCAAAGGCGACAGGGTGATGGACGTTGCAGGCTGCACCGAATTGCACACGGGTGCGGATGCCTTCAATCTAAAGGAGGGGCGAGTGAGTGAGCAAGTGAGCAAGTGAGCGAGTGAGCGAGTAGATGGGTATGGAGAGGAACGTTGACTGTGGGAACAAAGTGCACACCCAGTCATCCAATCGGTGGTAGTGGCGGCGGCGACGATGGCGGCGGCCGAAGCTGGAGGTCAGCATCTCAATGTGTGATTCTACACACAACCATTCACAAACAGTGCATTATTTATAATAGAAAAGAGGAGAGGAAAGCAGAAGGTAGCATCAAGCTTAGATGGTAATAGTATGGACAGACAAACAATGCCCAGAGGAACGAAAACACAACTGAAAAAAGAAGATGAAGAGTGAAGTGGAGGATGAATGAGTAGGAGGGATGAACAAATAAATAAATAAATAAATAAATAAATAAAAGTAAGGGGTTAAAAAAGAAAGAGTAGAGTAAAGTAGAGTAGAGTAGAGGGAAGCAGAGTAAAATAGAGTGGAGTTGATTTATTCTAGTAATTATAGGTAAATTTGACGAACATCGTTTACACCAAAGGTTTCTTGACATTGTGGACACTTTCGCTGTCTGGTATTTAGGCGCGAGTCGATACACTCTTTGCAGAATACATGCATGCATCTACTTAGAACATGGCTCTTGAATCTAATTGAGCAAGTTGGACATTTAACCATATCTCTATATTCGGTGTATAACCGCTGTACCTCTGATTGATTTTCTACAGAATCAGCCAACCGCTGCAGTTGCTCAACCTTCTTTTTAAGAGACTCAACTTCAGATAAAGCCACACTGCGTTCATTATCCAAAGAGGAGAGCTGAGAGTGTCTTTCAGTCAGCAAATTTGACAGTTCATCCAATCTCTTTTCCTGGGTACTAAACGACGACTGGAGCTCATTATGTTGACCAGACACATCCTGCAATCTGTCGCGCACTGTTCTTAGCTCTGCCTGCAGCTGATGTAATTCTCGCTCCAAGGCTGCATGCTGCATAGTTAAGCTTTTATCATTCTCTTCCAAGCTCTGAATATAATTTAATTGACGTTCTGCCAGTCTATTTGCATGGTTATTAGCTGATGTTAATGCGTCCTTTTGCTTATTCAATGCAATAAACTTTTGATTAAACTTGACTCTTTCCTTTTCAAATTTGTTCATTTGCTCATCTCTTTTATTCAGAGTAAGCGTTACTGAGCTCAATTGCTGTTCCAATTCTCCAAATGATTTACTTAGTCGTTCTATTTCTGTTATCAACTGTGCCTCGGCTTGTGAATAATTGTTACATTTGAATTTTAACTCTTCAACACGCTGATTCAATACGTCAATCTGAACTTTAACGCTAGTCGATGAAGAATCCACATTAGACTCCGGCTCCTTCTCAATAGACTCGGCCTCGCTATCTGGAGGTGGTCTATTAAACTGAATACCATAGCGCTTACTCCATGCATCTACACATTGCCGAAGTCTTGTCAATTCATCTGTATTATCCACAGTGTCATTACTGGCGTCAGTATTATCATTACTAACAATATCCATTGGTTCATGCTGAGGTTCATTATTATTATTATTGCTATTACTATTACCATCACTACCATCGTTATTAGTTCCATTTTGCTGCTGTTGTTGTTGTGGTATAGCTGTGGTTGTGGCTGTAGTTGTAGCTGTAGCTGTGACTACCACAGGTTCATTTAAGATAGCATTGTACTTAAATGTATCACCAGATTCTGCAGCCATATGTAATTTATAATGCTTGATTTCATTCTGCAAAGAACCAATCATACTTAATCTGAATTCTGCCAGTTTCTCTAAATTGGACAATTGTTCTTGTAAACGCTCCTCTCTCGAATTGGCTGCACTGGATTGTTGCTGTAATAAGTCTCTTTGGTTTCTGATTCTGGCCAAATCGGTTTCAATCTTACGCAAATCAGCTATCAAAGCCTGTCTTCTGGTTGATTCCTCTGCTTCAATCTGTTCTCTGAATGAGGTGCGCTCTGATGATAATTCATGATTTTCATAGGCCAATCTGTCCGCATCTGCTCTCTTCTGCTGTGCATCTGCTTGGAAGAAATCACGTGCTGCCAACGCCTGTTTATAAGGTGTTGATTCCAATATGCGTGCATCTGTGATTGACCCATTCTTCAAATTGATCATATCAATCTCTGCTGCCATGTTTGCCTTATCTCGCATTAGCTGCTCAATCTCGGCCAATCGTTGTTCTGCAATTGCTCTAGCTGATTCCAACTCTGCAATTAGCCCATTATGGTTAACATTACCAGTACTATTATTGCTATTTACCATGGATAAATGCATGTTAGAAGCTGAATTAGAGACTGCAGCAGACTCTCCCGCATCATTAGTGCGGTTATTATCAGTTGTATTTGGCTGTTCTTGCACTCCAGTGAGAGAGAATACATTCACTTGAGCCGATGTTGTTGCTGTTGCTGTTGCTGCTGTTGTTGTTGGTACCATTGATGATGATGATGAAGTAGCTGTGGCTGCGGCTGTGGTGGAGTCTATCGCTGATACCGTTGATGATGACGATTGTGGCGGTACTGAAGAATGGTGTGGTTCTGACTTGTAGTTGGATAGAGTTGTACATTGTTTACGATCAGCGGTCCGTTCCAGTTTCGATATTTTATCATTGGCAGATTTCAACTGCTCATATAATCTATCTCTCTCGGCTGTAACAGATACCAATTGAACATCCAGCACACTGGCTCTTTTGACTTGCTCTCTCGCTTGATCAAGAAGAGTAGCTGCATTATCTGCCTTAATTTTCTCTCGGCTGTAACAGATACCAATTGAACATCCAGCACACTGGCTCTTTTGACTTGCTCTCTCGCTTGATCAAGAAGTTTACTATCATTCAGAGTAGCTGCATTATCTGCTGTACCGGTACTACTAGCTGTAGCACTGGTAGTTGAATTGAGCTGCAACTTTGAGAGAGCCTTTGCGATGTCACCGAGTAATTTACCAACAGCTGATCTCCAGCGTCCAAGTAATTCATCAACATGAACAATCCCAGTATTTGCTTGCTGAGAGACACTGTTGTAATCAATAACCATTCTCCTCAATAATACACCAACTGGAGACTCGGAGACTGCATCAGAGGAGGAAGGGTGAATCAACTCGGATGGGATGTCAGTGCCAATGGATGAAGCAATGGCTGAAGCATCAGTTACAGAGAGTGCAATTGTCGAGGCAAGTCTGGACAGAGCATCCTCAATTAGTCTCTTCTCTGTCGATAAGTGATTAACCTCCGACTTAATATCTGCGCATTGTCTTTTATAAACCTGCATCTGCCTCCAAAGTGCCTCCTTCTGGAATTGTGCCAGAAACTCTTCATTGGGAAGTGGTCCGGCTGTAACTGCTGGGGCTGGCATTGGTGGAACCGACGACGGTGATGATGAATGATTGCCATTAACCATCGGAGCTGCACTCGGCGACCTGGACTTGATTGAGCCATAGCCCGCATCATCGCTGTATACAGCACTAGCAGAGCCATTTGCCATGTGAAGTCGTTTCTTGGGTGGAAGTGTTGCTGCTGCTGCTGCTGCTGCTGCTGTTGATGATGATGATGATAATGATGTCGATGTTGAGTCAACAGAGGCTCTATCTGCACTCTCGACTTGTACCATGCTACGCTTGCGGTCCTCCATTGGCATCACGCTGTCTATATATCGACACCAGTGATGACTATGCTGAAACACTACGCCTGAGCTCAAGCTGACCAACTTGCAGAGGCACCAACTACTTGTGAGCAAAAGGAAGCTTGGCGGAGTGGCTCTTGAAGCGAACACAGACCTTATATTGTGGAATGCTACAGCAACAACACTCGATCGAGTAGAAGATCGACAGCTAGCACAGCTCGAGACGTTGGTAACGAAGCTTTTCTCTGCTTGATGTTGCACTGGTTGCTGTTGAAGCTGCTCACTGTTGCTGTTGCTGTTGTTGCTGCTGTTGTTGCTGCTGCTGCTGTTGTTATTGTTATGAGGGAGGGGAGGAAGTGTCAAGAGAGAGGCAATGAAGGAAGAGGGCAAGAAAGCAAAGGCAGAGCGTAGGTAGCTTGTCTCTATCCTTTCTACAAATCAAGGCTTCAAAGCAGCTGACGGGAAGGGAAGAACGAGGGAATGCTGGTGGACGACTTGGTTTAAAAACACAGAAAGTGAAGAAAAAAAAAGCAGGTTGTTGTTGTCCGTTGTTCTGGAGGAATGCAGAGTTATTGCTTCTGTTCGTTGTTTGAAAAAAAAAAAAATCTACTTGCAAAAAAAAAATAAAGACCAAGAAGACAACGACAACGACAACGACAACAACGATGGACTTTTCTCGCTTTGCTGGCGCTATGCCACCACCACCGCCACCACCCAGCAATACTCTTCTCGCACGAGCTGGCCGCGCTCTTCAATCTTCCAACGGCCAACTCGCCTTGGGAACTGGCACCTTCATCGGTGCAGTTGTATTGCTGAGGACGTTTGGCGATCTGCTTGCAGTTTAATAAAAGAGACCACGTCATTCATTATTCATCATCAGGCGCATTTATATAATATAGCTTTATTATTATTATTAAAACAGTGCCAATCGAATTATTGTCAACTAAATTACCTTGCAATGCGAGCAGGCGATTTTGAACATGAGTGTTTCTGAGCACAAGTGCTCAAACTGAAGACAGATGTCGCACTTGGACGAGATTATCTTGTACGGTGAGGATTCTCGGCGCACTCTGTCGCAAGGACCATCGGGGCTGCCATGTTCGCATGTGAGATAGCGAGTGGAAGTGTGCTCGCAATTGTACTTGGTCCAGATACCGACACACATTCGAGATAACTTTAGAGAGTGGTACGGTCACGAATGAGGATATGGTCAATGGCTAAACATTACTCACATCTTGTCCAGTGTAGTCTGACTCGACATTCAAGAAACATGCTTGCTCTCCTGTAGAAATCAGCACCGCAGCCAAAGTCTGTCAGCGAGTCTGTCAGCCAGTCTGTCAGCACCGCAGCATCCTGATGACTACACCTCATGTATTGCTTCTCGATACTGCTGGTTCTATCAATGTCAGACAAAAGAGTATTAGAAGCTCTGAATGTGTCGATCTCCCTGATGTTTACAATCAGGCACGAAGGAGGTGTTTTTGCAGTTGACCAGCTCACTCTATGCTCCCCCAGACCGTGTAGTTCAGATTTCTCTGTATTCACCTAAACCTATTCAAAGACTTGGCATGAGCCACTCCAAAACTGCTCCATCGGCGGTAGACAGCGGGTCGCCTCCTACAATGGGCAGCGTAGCGTCACCTCTGCACAACGGCAGCAGTATCGGCTCAATACTTTCTCCGCAAGACTCGACAGCGATCAGATCTCCAGTTCTCCCAGTACCCTATTTACCACGCAACTCGGTGTCGACTCCGGCTCTCGTTGACATCAGTACCAGCGCTATCCATCATGAGTCTTCTGAAATAGCAGCAGCAGCAGCGGCGGCGGCGGCAGCGAATGGTAAAGCTCATGGAAGTGTCTTGAGGCAGAGGCGGCGCATGTCGGCTGATCGGACTCGGGACATTGATGCGGACAGCATTGATTCGGATGATGGTGCTATTGTGCACACAATGTCACGAACATCCGGCGTACTTGTTCGAGATGCCGATGGTGCATCATCTGCCAATGCATCGCATGCGTCGCTGCCTCATAGAGCCGGTAAAGTTCTAATGCGAGTGGGTTTCGATCGAGCCGCCATTGCCATTGCACAGCAGATTACAAAGAAGAACTCAATTCGGCACATCAAGAGCAGCAACAAACTAACTGAGCACTCCTCGAATGCTGCGCAACCATCAACATCGCACGACTCAAGAGTAGATACATCTCACCACCATGAGTCTGCAACCAGCAACCAGCTCTTTCGTAGTCATTTCACGGACATTCCAACAGCTTCAGACATCTCGACATTCTCCTCAACGCGCTATGTAGGCAAGCAACTCTCTATTGACGACTACGGATTCATTGATCTGGCCAGCGAACCTAATCCTACCACAAACCATGCACTATCTGAACAACATCAGCACCAGCAAGCACAATTGGCACTCAAGTGGCGATCCATCATGGATAATTTCAGTCTTCAAGCAGTTAGACGATCGCGGCGAGTGCGTCATCTGGTGGTTTCCGAGGGCATTCCTCATTGTATGCGTGCCGAGGTGTGGCAGTATCTAGCCGGGGTGCAAGATGTATATCAACCAAATGAATACCAGCGTCTCATCGACCAAGCCTCAGATTCATCCGCTCTTCCTGCAGCCACAGTGCATCTCTTTGACGTGATTGAACGAGATCTTGGTCGCTGCTATCCCGACCATGTTCTTTTTGTAGATCCCAATGGGCCGGGCCAGCGTGAGCTTCGTAACATTTTGCGCGCTTATGCTCTCCACAATCCGGATGTTGGATATTGCCAGGGCATGGGACGACTGGTGGGTCTAATGCTAATCACCGGCTTGGCTCCCGAAGCTGCATTCTGGCTACTGACGGCGCTTCTATCCCATACTCTGAAGGGATACTACACACCGACTCTCTTCCAGCTCCGTGTCCATGCTGCCTCGTTTGGCGTACTGCTGCGTGAGCACGACCCCTATTTGCATCGACACATTATCGAAAAGTGTCAAGTGGAGCCACTCACGTTTATGACGAATTGGTTCTTGACAGCGTACACAATGGCCTTACCTTGGCATCTTGCGCTGCGGGTCTGGGATTGGATGATACTGCGTGGTCCCAAGGTGTTGTTCAGAGTCGGCATCGGCATGCTCTCCATCTGTAGAAGACACATTCTGAGCAATTGCCCCTCAATGACTGATCTACTGGGCTTCCTGCTGCATATCCCTCATGATGCACTGCTTGGCAACGGCTCTCCTCAGGATGACATGGCTCTGATGGAGGCGGCCCTGTCGATACGATTCACCGGCAAGCATCTGGCTCACGTGGCTAGAAGAGTGGTTGAGCGTGGTATTGTGACGGTTACTGACGCTGACAGTGACGATCCAATTGCCTCCCAAATTGCCAAGGCGCCTCGTGGTTTCCTAGCTCATCTCTTTGGCGTTTAAATGTGTGTTACTCTCGTTGTTATTCTTTTAAATACTACTGGTACTAATACGATAATAATAATAGATCAATGCTTCTTAAACAATAATAAATGAAGATGAGGGAGGGATAAAACTATTATATGTTGACAACATTCGTACGAATATTTTTGTTGGAATTGAAATGTAATTACAGATTAGGCATCTGCATAGCATTCGGGTTATCCGAAAGCTGCTCGCGGGCAAACAGCTCAACATACTGATAAATGGTGGTCACAGCCAGCAAAATGCCAGTACCAGAGCTAAGAACACCCAGAAGATCGGCAGAGATTGACAGCAATCCAACAACGACACCGCCAACAACAGCGGCGGAAGGAATGATGCGCTTCAGCTCCTGGTACATGGAGCCTTCACGGAAACCAGCAATCACAATCTGCTGCTCCTTGAGCTCATTGGCAACCTCGCGGGCAGATGCGCCGGAAAGCTCAATCCAAGTGCGAGCAAAGAAGGCACAGGTGCCGAGCACAAAGGCGGTATAGGTGACAAACTGGATTGGGCTAAGCAGGGCAGACCACAGTCCCTGTGGTGCCGACAGGAAGTAGACCAGACCAGAGGTGGCATGCCAGTTGTTGGTGCCTTCGTGTGGCTGCCAGACACCAAGCAGGCGCACAAAGATGTTATCCGGGAAGCAGCTGTACAACGACTGGGAGATGAGCAAAATGTTGGATGCGAGCGCGCTCTGCAGCAGGATGGGCATGTTCGAGGTGTAGAGCAGCTTGATTGGATACATGACGCGGTGGCTACGGAACTTGTTCGACTTGACGGGGATCTCGATGCGGAGGCTCTGCACGTAGACAATGACGCCAAAGACAAGCACGGTGGTAAGCACACTGGTGACGTTGGCAGAGTTGGAGCGGTAGAAGGCGTCCTTCAGAGCGCGAGCCTTGTCAGAGCGGGTGAAGAACTGGTGAAGCAGGTTCAGGAGAGCACCCTGGAACTCTGAGCCGCGGCCCGAGTTGACGGACTGTGGGGAGAGCGCCTGCCAGATGACAGTTTCGCAAACGTTGGTGGCAATGAACAGATTCAGGGCAGAGCCGAAGCCGTAGCCCTTTTGCAGCATCTCATCCAGCAGGACGACAATGACACCGGAGAAGAGCAGCTGAGCGACGAGCAAAATGCAGGTGGCAGCGCCAAGCTCACTCGGAGAACCATACGCACCAGAGAAGACAGTAAGAACAGCCTGGACGAATGTCAGCAGCAGAGCAAGCAGCTTCTGGGCAGCACCAAACAGCATGCGGTCTTCGCGGATATTGTAATCAACCTCAACCAGGTTTGCACCGGCCAGCAAATGCATGATCATACCAGCTGTAATGACCGGCATGACACCAAACTCCATCAGCGTGCCACGGTTGGATGCAAACAGTGTGCGCAGGAAGTACAGCGGGTCGGCGTCACTCGACAGAGCTCCATACAGATGCACCTGAGACAGAACAAGATACGCAAGGAGCGCGCTACCGGTGTAAATCAACTTGTTTTGGGTCGTCTGTTTGGCGCCAGTCGCCACCTCTGGGACGAACTGAAGTACTGGCTTGATGAGATGGAGAAGCCTGGCCATACTTCAACGACGGTACACGCAGAGTCTCTTTGGGGGGTGGGGGAGAGAAGAGGGGGGGTGAGGTGGGTCGAAAACTGTGTCAGAAAGTGAGTGAGTGTGATCTGCTGAGAGAAACGCTGACTCTGACCGACGACACGTTTCTGACTGACTCTCCCTCTCCCTCTCCAACCGCGATCACTAACTTTCTCTCTCCCCCGTTCGCGGTTGACGCGAGTGGATCGGAGATATCAATTAAAATAAATGAGCCAGCCAATCATGTTTTAAACTTTTAAACATTCCTTATGCACAATCTTGACACAAACCTGGCCATCCTCGGGACTCTTTGAATGCAGCCAGGCGATCGGCTCCTCAGCGCTGGTGTCGCGAGCCAGCTTCTCACCGCAGCTGTCGCATTTTGATGATGCGGTAATTTCGAATGCGCCAAATGATCTCGCAGCCTGTTCAGCCTCGGACTCTGCGCGCTGACCGTGAACCTGGCTCACAACCCTGCATACCAGGCTGTCACGTGCGCTGTGCACGCGGTTGCGCAGAGCAGACGCGATATACTCTTCGAATAAATCAAGATGCCAGTCAGCAGGCAATGCATCAATGACGCTCGCAAAATCCAGCAAGTGGCCATGTCTTGCTAGAAATGCGCTCAAATGCGGCATTAGCATGCTGGGATCGATGCTGGATGCAAGCTCGAGCTGGAACAACTGCTGAAGAAGAGTGCGTCGGCGATTAGCTGATTTGACTGCGAGACATATTTGCTCAGCGGCAGCCAAATCAGCCAGTTCATTGACAAGCAGTGCAACGGCATCCTCATATTTCTGGAGCCTGGCTAGGACCATTGCACGCTCAGCCACCAGGAGCAACGCATGCTGTTCAGTCTGTAGCAATTCATGAAGCTCATTTGCTGCAGCGAGGGTCATTCCAGCCGCAATGAGAGATAGCAGGCGAGAGCGCTGTTGGTATATCAACTCAAGGCTATCCCGTGATGATTTACTTCTAGACTTTTGATGAATAAACTCGGAGAATGTCAGCTTGCATCCACCATTGACTCCACATTGCGATCGTTGTGCAGCACGATACTCACCTAGAGTATTCTCTTTGATAGCCTCCATTTCACTCAATCTCTTGCCATCTCCATTATAGTTTGAGCATAAAGATGTGATTTTGCGCAGCAGAGCAGCCGCCAACCATCTCGCCATAGAGTCACTCCTCATTCCCTGGTCAAGTAGCGTTGACTGTGCATATTCAATAGCCCAGCTCTCATCATCTCCAAGTGCCTTTAATCTTTCAAAAATGTGCTCGGGTCCAATGTTGGACGGTCTCTTTGCATTGGCGCGCAGATACAATTTGGCAACTGCAGCCACATTGTGTTTAGAGAGGGATTCTGAGTATCTATCAATTAGAGCGATATCCAGCGAGTCATTCAATATCTCAATTACTTGCTCAATTCCACCAAAACGAGGCTCAATTATAACGCTAGAGTCGCTCTGAGATGCACGCTTTTCGACAATGGACATGAGCACATCGATCACTTGTGCAATCTGACCTGTTCTTTGATATATAATGGATAGCGCATAGAGTCTCTCAAATCGTCGCAGAATTTTGATGGCAGTGTCAATCACAAATGAAACGCAGTTGACTGTAGATGGCTGAGTAGGATGCATTGCAAAAGGTTGAGTCAAATAAGAATACAGCTCATCAGAGTCCGCTGATGCATACAGTTGTAGAAGCATTGTATCGACAGTTACTCGAAGGCCATTATCATTGGGATCGAATATACCATCGAGACCAATGGAGTCAGATTTGTATTCGGACAACGCTGACAGAATCGAGTAGCATCTTCTTACATCCTCCAAGTATGACCGAACGCAGTCAAGTGCACCTGTTACCATAAACGCATCTCCAACATGAGACGAGCTTGACTTGACACTTCCACTAGCTGACGATATCAATGTGTCGATGAATCTTCTAATACCAAGCAGCAAAGGAAGCTGGTCTAAGCTGATTTCATCAAACTCTAGCTGTGGCAGCAGGCTTGCTATTTCCGGAGATGCTGGCTGAGTCTCGGAGTCAACTTCTGGTGGAGAGGCGTCGCCAACTCGATCTATACTGATAATATCAATCGGATTATGTTCACCATCAACGTTGCCTGAGTCATGTGTGATAATCTTACCAGTTTTCTGATAGTGACGCAAAATGTATAGCAAAACACGTGGGTCTAGCCTAGCCAGCCGTAAATGCTCCAAGCAAGTGTCATATTGTCCATTCACAAAGTACTCCAGAGCGATGCGCTGTCTGGTATAAATGATCTCAGTAGCCATGGCAGGTGGCCTGTTTGGGAGATTAATTGCATTGTTCATCAGTGATATAGCCTCTTCAATCCTGCCATCCTCAATCAGTGCATTAGCCGAGCACACAAAGGAGGAGTCCGAAATGCCGCTGATAGAGTCGCTACTAATCACGAGCGCACGAACGAGCCATGCAAGTCTTCTATTTTCAATTGTGGCCGCTAGAGATGGACTGGTCTTACCAAGCTGTAGTCTGTGCTTAGATGATAGCAGATTCATTGAGTCGTTATGTTGAATATCAGTGGTAAAAGAGGGCACAATGACTGAGCGTAGATCTGAGGTGCGAGATAACTCAATGGATTGGATCAATTCAAGTGTATCCAGAGAATGTATTTCAACCGTGTTAGACTGCAATAGAGCAAATAGAAATGAGCCAGAAACACTAATTGTGCGTGGATAGGATGCAAAATTAAGTGGCACTTTGGGAACTGGATCTCCACGGACATCTATAAACAGCCCAATTGCTCCACTGCCTATTTCGGTTCCAACTACTAACACGTATTCACTTCGAGTAGTGGCTGCTGCTATTGGTCTATTCAGCAAGGTTGAGGTATCTGATTGGTCGATCGAGGATGCAGACGCAGACACAGATGCAGATGCAGATGCAGATGCAGATGATCCGAATGGAATCAAGTCAATAACATCATAGGTGCGTATATTAACAGCCTGATATATAGTTTGATTGGCTAGTAGTACATATTGTCCATTTAATACCACCATCTGTGCTGCATCCTCCAGTGCTATGTCATGCTCCAATGCTATTTGATCTCCATTCATCACTCTATAAAATTGCAGCGCTCTTCTTCTAGCCACACATAATAACACTCCTCCATTATTAGCATTATTAACATTATTAGCATTGTTAATATTGGTATTGCTATTATTACTGTTGCTGCTATCAGATGCAAAACATGATACTCCACGAAGCAAGGCATATTGGTGGGCATCCGGCGGAACTAATACCAATTCAGGTAGCCTCAAGTAGCATAAGATCTCTCCACATTGAACCGCTAACTTTCTTGCTGATGGAATGCCAACCATCTTAACCACTCTAGCACGTTTCTTACTGATCCGAATACTTCCACATAATGTAAACTGTCCGCCATACAGTCCCGCCATTGCATTCTCCATTGTAAGTGGCGGCCGATTGTGCGAAGGTGCTGAAGGTGGTCTAAACGCGAGAACGACTCCATCCGATGTTCCAACGTATAGTATCCCTCCCACTATCTCTGCACATTCCAGCGATACCGGCACAAGCTGCTGCTGTTGTGGAGAAGGCTGCTGTTGCTGTTGCTGCTGCTGTTGCTGTTGCTGTTGTTGCTGCTGTTGTTGAGGTTGTTGAGGTTGTTGAGGATGACTTGTTGGACTATTGATCCAACCCTGTCGAACATATCCTGACTCGTTGCTTTGCCTTGATGGCGGCGCGGTGGGCTGTGCTTGCAGATCGTCCAGTGCCAGACGCGACACCAGCGTCTGTAGTCGAAAGGGCAGCTGTGCTGTCATTACAAGAAAAAATTGTTCTGTGATGAGAGATTAGCCTTCGTTCCTTGGCACTCGCCCACTCACTCGCCCATTCACTTGCCCATTCACTCACTCACTCACTCTACGTGTCTGTATCAAATTGGAAAGAGCTAGAGAGTGTATCAACACTGTAATCCAGGGAATGACACAAGGTGATTCGCTAGTATGATTAAGCAAGTATGCAAGGGAGAGTGCCTGTTACTGCAGTTGGTATTTCTCGATTTCGGATACTTTTTGCAAACTGTCTGATGAGTACGAATGAGTTGAGGGACAAACACCCAACAATCATGTGTAAACTAGTCCTGCCTTCGCTTCTACCTCTACTTCAATCTATAGATCGAAGATTGAAGATTACCTGACTAAATGAGCTTATTCAGCTGTGTTAGTTAATTTGTTTTGCATACGCCACACGCACGCCACTGAAGATTAGTATGCAAGTTAATGCAAACCATTTTTTTTAATGCAAACCTTCTATTTCCAATTTATCATTAGTCCAGGCTACTCCTGAACGCCGAAATGATACTATATAAATCGGTAGGGATGTTCACTGCATTCTCGCCACTCTCGCATACACGTCAGCAACATCAACACCAGCATCAACACATCAACTCATCCTGTTTTTTTTTTTTGATTCACTTCATCTCACTCACTCACTAACACACTCACTTGCTCACTCTCCCACCAACAGCCATGCTCCCTACCATCAGTGTCGTTCTGGCTGGCTTGACATCGGTCGGTGCCTTGGTTGGCCTCATCGGGCTATCGGTCTCATTCAAGAACATCAACATGTGGATCGAGCTAGGCTGGGGCATCAAGCTTGGCTACATTGTCAGCGGTCTTGCTATTCTGGCGACCATCTACTTCCTCGCTGCTGGCCGTGGTGCTGGCTCTCGTGGCCGCCAATCCGGCAATGTCCAGCTCTACGTTTCTGGCATTCTCGCTGTTCTCTGGGCATCGACTCTTGGCTACTTCTTCCGGAATGGTGTTCTTGTGCCATATTCGTATTCCTGCGCTACAAATGGCATGATTGTTGGTCCAGGTGGTGTCGTGAGCTACGACTGGAGCTATTACTGGTGTGTTCACTTCAAGATTATTGAGTTCTTCTCTCCGATTACAATGGTCCTGTGGTTTGTGGTCTTTATCTTTACTATTCTGGCACGCCGAAACAGCTCATTAACAGCACGCACGACTGACGAAGAGATGCTGGCAGCCAAGCAAATGCGCGGAATCAGCGGTGGATTCGCAATGTCAATGCCATCAGCTACTGTTGGAAACTCGGCCGTCATTCCAACTCTTGGCACTACATCGGCTGCTACTGCCGCCGCTATAACTAGTCCATCCAGCGGCATAGTGCATCCAGCGACATATGCACAGAGACAAGAAATTGGTCGCGATACACTGCTTTCCTCTTCTGATTAAACCAATTCATCAACAATCACAACTACATTCACATTCACGTTCATTGTCATCACATTGTTTTATAGTTTGTAAAGATATTGTAAATATT
>MU602669.1:89812-126010 GCA_025201865.1 Ramicandelaber brevisporus | reverse complement strand
TTAAGATGGCTTGCTGCGGATGTCCCCACGTCGTATTGTTACAGTTTCTTCCACTCGATTTTGTTAACACTTTGTAACACACATGGCCGAGAATGATCAGCAGCAACAACAGTTGCACCAACAGCAGCAGCAGCAGCAGCAGCAGCAGCTAGATGAGACAGCTCGTCTCCAGATTGAAGCCAACCGGCAAAAGGCTTTGCAACGACGAGCAGCAGCAACAGCCACAGTCAAGCAAACAAGCGCTGATCGAGGTTCCTCATCTGCACAAGCTGAAAAGGAAGCAACAACAACTACGGCGACAGCATCGACAGCATCGGCAGCATCGACAGCATCGATAGCATCCAAGGATGCAGCACCTCTTGCGGCTTCACGGTTGACAAGGCGATACTATGACTACAATCTCAGCTCAATGAAAGACTCTCATGGTGGGTTCTTGATTGATGAGCCTGATGACAATGATGCCAATGGAGAGGCTAACGGCAAAGATGGTCAAACTGCATCTCTTCTGGACATTGCAGCGGCATCAAAGAAACGTAAATTGGAAGAAGCGCAGCAAAAGCGCAACAATCATCCATTGGGTGCAAATGCGGCTGCAATTGATGCCATGACAGCTCGAGAGTTGGCCAAATGTGAAGAATGCAGCTCACAGGATGTTGATGCAAAATACTTGGAGGCATTTGGAGTGAAGATATGTCGCGTGTGTAAGGAGGCGCTAAGTGAAAAGTACAGTCTGCTTACAAAGACAGAGGTGAAGAGTGACTACATGCTGACAGATAGTGAACTGACAGATACAAAAGCAATGCCATATATTGAGAAGCCAAATCCACACAAGGCAACCTGGAACAACATGAGATTATATTTACGAATGCAGGTTGAGGCATTTGCACTAAAGAAATGGGGTTCATTTGAGAATATGGATGCAGAGTATCAACGGAGAGAAGCGGAAAAGGTTATAAAGAAAGAGCAGCGCTTCAAAAGCAAATTGGATGATTTGCGACGCAGAACAAGAACAAGCACGTGGAAGACAAGAGAACTCGGTGTGGCTTCGACGGGCTCAAGTGCTTCTGCTCATGTGCACAACTTTCAAGATATTGATGATCCAGAAGGACTCGGCCGATCGATGCAGCAGTGTCCAGGATGTAAAATCACTATAGAATGTGAAGACATGTAGGTTAACTTACAGGCGATAGTAATACTATTATCTTTTTATTATTATCTTTTTTTGAAAGGTTAGTTAAATACTAATTAAGGAAGAATCTCTGTATTATAAAGACTGCCACTACTAATAGAATCGCCAGCCACTTTTTAGACTGTTCGGCATCCATCCCAGCAACTACAGTCGTTCGGCCAGCACCAACGGCGGTTTGCACAGTTTGCACAGTTTGAACCACTGGCGTTGGTACATTTGATGCTGCTGCGGTTGCTGTTACTGTTGCTGTCGTTGTTGTTGCTGTTGTTGTTGTTGTTGTTGTTGTCACTGCTGCCGTGCTAGCACCTTCGCTATTCTGTCGTTGATGCTGGTTCTGCTGTGTCTCTGAAGTGCTGATGGAGAGGCCCGTCGCGAAGCTGCTTGCAGTGGTTGAAGTAAGGTCAGATGAGTCGGAACTTGGTGGCGGGCCATCAGAAAAATTTGCAGAATCATTGGTATCATCGGAATCCGCAGCCGCAATAGCAGCTGCCTTCTGGCGACGTGCTAGCATCCGGCTCTGCAAGGAATTGCCTCCGCCGGCTTTTCCGAGTGGCTTTGCTGCTGAACTTGGAGACTGAGTTGCGGATGGAGCAGCTGCTGGCTTTGGACGAGCAGATTGTAGCAAAATGTCGGCTGGAGTCTGAGCTCGGGCGGCAACTGGTGGAGTTGGAGTGGCTGATGCAGCGGCTACTGACGAGCGTTTACTGGCGTCACCGTTGGATGCGCTTTCAGCAGATGGCTCGGATGTGGCTAATTCGTTGCCCATCTTAGAAATTACATCCAGTGATGGCAACGGGGCTAGTCCTGGAGTGCACAGCTCTGGGAACACTTCGCGGAACACTGGATCCTTCAAATTGAAGTCGTGAGATTGAGCAGCAAGCGTTCTCCGCTCATGCGCAGTCGCTCTGATGCTGCCAGTGCCGGTTTCGTCCTCGCACATGAACGATAGCAGCCCGGTCAGCACTGTGCTCACGCTCCAGCTTGGATTCCACAAGTTGGGGTGGAAGTTGCTCATAGTTGTGCAGATGCTAGAGTTCGTTTCGAAGCGGCCGGACGGTGTGCGCATCTGCAGACTGCCCGGAGCATATGGGTAGTCTGGCGGCCATACAACCTTGCCGTGATACTCGCCGCCTTCGTAAGGAGTGTTGTGCGGCCCTCGGAACACAAAGTGCCACTCAAGTATGTTCGATTCAAGCGGTTTGGCAACGATGTAAGGCGGAGGGTTGCGCTGGATCGCTTGGTACTCTTTCGCCAGCCGCTTGTGCGCTACTCTAGAGGCCATCGCTTGAACAGAAGACACGCCGTGGTAATGAGAAGTGAATAAACTTGTGTGTGTGGATAGGGAACAGTTTGTGAACGTAAAGAAAGTGCAGCCCAGTTCTCCGAGTTCACCTTCGACCGACAAAAAACATCACAGCTGGTTCCAACAAACAGAGTCAACAGCCATGTCGCCGTCGCTAGACGCAAGCTGGGGGTAGGGGTGAGGAGGCTACTTGTGTGTATCTCGATACCGGTGGAGAACGGCCATCTTTGCCAACATCGTTGCCAATGTAATGCAGTTTTGCTCGACATCCAGTGGTTAGTTGTCGCTGCATGCATCCACAATACATGAAGTTGAGTCACTTGATTCCGCCACAGAAAAGGTGCGCAATGGGAGATACAACAATGCTGCCCGTCAAAGTTAAAGTTAGAGTTGAAGTTGTAACTGAAGTCGAAACTGAAGTTGAGGTTGCCATTGTTCACCATTCACCCCGTTAAACATCTTCTCAACCCAGATGAGTTCTGTGTCAATAAAAGCTGGAGATGAACGGCTGATCGAATAGCCCCATAATCCAACCAATGAGGCGAGTGCTCAGCCAATCACATCACAGCACTATGAAAAGAAAATTGCAACACTACAGCAAAGTCATCAGCAAGCCATCAAGACAAGCCTCATTATGGCCAGCGAGGTCGATAACAGCTGCCGCGTCAGTATACACACACGCGAAAGGTGTATACGCTTACAAATACACTCTGGCGCTAGAGGGAGGAACGGGGGTCGGATTTATCTGACGCCATGCTGAATGATCATCATTTGTGCGGGGGGGGGCATGCAATAGGATGTCATTGCCAATGCTGCGGTTTGCGCGCATGCTGACATATCAGCGCGCAGTGGCAGTCATACATATAGGATGAACAGTTCCTGATGCCGACCGCTTTCCGCGTTCAGGACCATCCGCGTCTGTACTTTTCCAAAAAAAAAAACCGCACTCTCGAAAGAACGACAGAAAGACAGAAAGAAAGACAGAAAGAAAGAAAGAAAGCCTTCGATTCCGCTTCTAGCGTTGCACATAGACACACTCCCAGCTGACCTTTTCCCTTCCCTTGACTCGTTTCTCACAGTACACTTGCTCGCGTTCCTGACCTTCGTCTCACCAATATTACTAACTACTCGCTAGCCCCACCCTCCACTCTCCACTCCACTCTCCCACTCTCTCTCCCGACAATAGCAAATATCAGCATTACTGACAACGCCAAGACAATGTCCTCCAGCCCAGCAGACGCTACCGCGACAGCCTCAGGCCGTGACGGCTCAACCAAGACCGCTGTTCACGAACGCGATCTCGCTCACAGCAAGGCCATCCACGGCGACGTTGCGGCATCGTCCGATGCCACCTTCTACCTCGGCAAGCTTGGCTCCAAGAGCGCAGATGCGCATGGCCAAGAGGTCAACAACTACATGGGCTTCTGGGACCCCAAGGCGACCAAGAAGAGCGGCGCCGAGGAGGCCGAGTTCACGGAAACGCGCAAGAAGGAGTACACAAAGCTGGTGAACGCGTACTACAACCTTGTCACCGACTTTTACTCCTTTGGCTGGGGAACCTCGTATCACTTTGCGCGCAAGTACAAGGGTGAGGGCTTCAAGCAGTCGATTGCCCGCCACGAGCACTTTTTGGCGTCACTGGGCCAGTTCAAGCCGGGCCAGAAGGTGCTGGATGTCGGCTGTGGTGTTGGTGGACCTGCTCGCGAAATCGCACGCTTTGCTGGCTGCAACGTTACTGGCATCAACAACAACGATTATCAGATTGCTCTTGCCACCAAATATTCCGAGCGAATGGGCGTTACTCCGTTGACCAGCTACACCAAGGGCGACTTCATGGAGATGCCATTTGCTGATGAATCTTTTGACGGTGCCTATGCAATTGAGGCCACGTGCCATGCTCCGAAGCTGGCTGGTGTCTACGGTGAAATCTTCCGTGTCTTGAAGCCCGGCGGTGTCTTTGCCGTTTACGAATGGTGCACAACCGACAAGTACGACCCCGAAAACCCCGTGCATCGCCGTGTCATTCACGAAGTCGAGCTGGGTGACGGCATTCCAAAGCTGTTCCCCACCACCGAGTGTCTGGCTGCTCTCAAGGAGGTTGGCTTCGAGATTGAGTTCGCCCAGAACATGGCCGAGTCCCACATTGGCGGTGACCAGCCGTGGTACACTGATCTGTCCCCAGGCATGTTTGGCAGCTTGATGGGCTTCGCAAAGAGCCCGGTTGGCCGCCGGATCACCGCTGTCGTTGTTCGCGCATTGGAGTTTGTCCGTCTCGCACCGCCCGGTGCTGCCAAGGTTGGCGAGCTGCTCAACACTGCCGCCGATGCCCTGCACGAAGGTGGCAAGCTCGGTGTTTTCACTCCAATGTACTGCGTCAAGGCTATCAAGCCAAAGCGTTCTTAACTCCTCTTCAATTGAAAACCAAAAAAAAATAACATCAACAAACACAACAAACACAGTAACAACAAACACATCTCGTTATTCTCATATCTGTTTCTTTAATCTTGCATCTGATATACTAATTCAGGGTTACAGATTACCAGCCGTCATTGTACCATTTTGTATACAGGTGTGCAAGTGTGCAGGTGTGCAAGTGTGCAGGTGTGCAGGTGTGCAAGTGTGTTTGTATACATGCGTTGTGTATTCATCGCAGCCTTGTTCGTGTTGCTTTGAGTGGTCACTTTGCCCCATGCACAACTGTGTGTAAAAAAAAAAGAAAGAAAAGATTGACAAAACACAGCGACTTCACCACGCAAACCTACTGCTACTACCAACCAACAACTCCCGAGCCAAGCATACCTCCAAAAAGGGCTGAAAGGAAAGGGTGTACTTGAGGTTGAAGAGAGCTGAAGCTGCTGAAGATCGTGCTATAGTGCTGTTGACGGGAGCTTGCTCACTTGGAACGATTGATTGAGTGCATAGCGTTGCATCTCTGTACACATAACCCGTGTAGCTTTTGATCAACCCGTTGAAACTTGACATTTGTGAGCATTAGATACTGTC
Organism: Ramicandelaber brevisporus; assembly: GCA_025201865.1. Taxonomy (NCBI): domain Eukaryota; kingdom Fungi; phylum Kickxellomycota; order Ramicandelaberales; family Ramicandelaberaceae; genus Ramicandelaber; species Ramicandelaber brevisporus. Next base: position 120,515 of record MU602669.1, on the reverse strand, counting down.
GACAATGGACCAACAGTTGCACGCGAGAGGTGGCGGCGGTGATGGTGGAGGCATGCCGCTGCCCTTGTCAATGCATTCAACGACACTGTACGAGTTTGACTCTCTTGATGCAGATGATCATCTCGAAGTGGCATGGTCTGAACATCACCACAAGCTTCTTCATGTCCTTCATTCCCAGCCAGAATCCGAGGCCAACAGCACCATTCAGCAGCAGGCCTTCTCAGATAATGGCCTTGGTCAAGCATTCACGCTCGGTATTCTTTACTCCATTCTCTCTCCTGCAGTATCGGCTCTGGATACTGACATCTTTAGCAGTGATCAAATTATGATAGGTCCTGGTCCAGACGGCAGCATCAGAATTCCAGCCTCTCGATTGTTGCGTTTGCTACAGCTCATTAACCGCGACTCGTTCAACTTTCTGGTCCAATCATTCTACATATTTATTCAGAATAACAAGCGGTTCGACAGAATCACAATGGAAACCCGCAGGCGTATAATGTGGCTGCTACAGCGACTGATTGAAATGCATGTCAAGGGTCTTGAACAGGTTGTGAAGGCATTGTTTCGACAGATGCGCGGTGGTGATCTCTCCAACCCCAATTTGTTCCTGTGTGATATAATGTGTCAGCTACTCCATCGCCACTCTCGAGCCTGGGCAATGCAGTATCCTGATATTTATGTCACAGCTGTGTACTGCTTCCTTCGTCTCATTCCTGACCATGTAACTATTGAGCAGGTTTACAGACAAGAAATTGCATTCTGTGTCGACATGCTGAGTAATCATTTTGGTGATATTATGAGAGTTGGGCGAGATTTGATTCGTGCACTTCAGGATGTATCTCGCATTCCAGAATTCAATGAAATATGGATTCGCATAATACATCATCCCCAGAGTCTACATCAATCATTCACTGGTATTAGTCAGCTATTAATGCAGCCCACTCATTATCAATACCTGCTGTCGCGTATTCCAAATGATATGGAGGATTTATTTGGAGCAATTCTTGGATCACACCCTGGATCGTTCAATAGATATATTAGCTGGCTATACGATAGATATTTGCATCAACAGCCATCTGATAGATTATTCTCAGATATTGTGCGCTATGTTGTGTCTGCCATTACAACTCAAGAACGCCACTGCCCTCGCTTTGTTATACTATTATCTCTGCTCAGATATGTCCGCACTCCGCATCTGGGTGCTTCAGTGAAACTGTCTCTAATGCTAGACTGGATTGGATTCAATAATAGTCAAGATTCAAAGGATAAAGTGGAGCCACTCGCTCACCTACTGTTCAGAGCCAGCGATGACCCTCACACTGTTTACATGGCAAGAACCTGCATTGAGCATCTACGGATGTTGGCCAATGAATTTTATCCAAGGCTACGTCCGCTATTTGTACAAAACATTCAAAATGCACTTCATTGCGCAGTTAACAACAAGCTGATACTGCCCGCAGATGTCGATAGGCTTGGAGTCAATTTAAGCGTAGCTCCAGAGCTTCATGCAGCATATAATGACTTGTTCATGTCACGCATTAACCCATCTCATATCCACCAAGTTTTAAACCAGGCTCAGCATCAGAACCAGCAACAGCAACAGAAGCAACTAGAACAACAAGAGCATGAGCATGAACAGGAAAATGAGCAAGAACATGAACATCCACAGCAAAAACAGCAGCAACAGCAGCAACAGCAGCAGATGGAGCAGGCTTCCTCTGAGTCACAACAGTCATTCACAGATGAGGCAACTCAACTAGTGGACCGAATGGATGTTGACGAAGTACCAGTGACGTCACCGACTGGTAGTGATAATACAAACTTCCTCAGTTTCTTTGAAGATGCTGATGATTCCCTCGGCGCTGGCAATCGCAGTGGTGGTGGTGGTGGTGGTGGTGGTGGTGGTGGTATCGGCAGTAGAATGTCACCTCGAAAGTCAGCTTTATCCAGCAGACGATCCTCAGCATCATCATCCCACACTCTATCATCCTCGACAACGGCGGCAGCCACTTCTGCGGCAGCAATTTTACAAGCATCAGCAGCAACATCGCAGCATCAGCAACAACCATCTACTGTGACTCAATTTGGCACGAGAATTGATAACTTAGTTTATGGACTACAGAATTACTCATCAACTACAATGGCTGCATCTGCATGGTCTAATCTCCAAGTAAGAATCAACCAAATAATTGAAGCATTGCCTACCGCCAAGGATGCGGATATGGACAGACTCAGTAATCTCATCTCAGACCAGATTTCATCAGCTACATTTATGCCAGTCACTGCGGAGCAGGTTGTTGAAATGCTACAGTATTCAAATGAACAACTAAGGCAGATACGGGCATCTCCACGTAACTTTGTAACTGCATTTATTCACGCACTGGTGCAATCTGTTGTCATTCGACCCTCTACTCAGCTGTTCAAATCGATCAACTCTCTTCTTATCAGGCTATCCAACAATGCAGTGACATCGGAGAGCGTATCACTGAGACTGCATTTACTGATGTGTATTTTATGTGAGTGTAGATTGTATAATTCACGCGATATTATCCAAAATCTGGCCGCCATCTACCGTGAACTCTGTGAGAGTATGTCAGTTCAAGTCATGGATGCTATTCTGGCTGATTATAATGAATTAGTGATGATATCGCCCGACCAACTCTGTAGCTTTGTTATGGCAATCTCAACTCTATTTGGCGACACTGTTCAAAATGACATTGTGTATATTCGGCTGGTTGCATCCCGATTATGTCCTGGCGATGTCTCAGTCCTGAGCAGGAGTATGCTGATGGGCTCAAATTTTAGATTAGTTAGTGATCAGATGATATGTGGTTTAATTATGGATATGAGACAATGGCCCGCTGTGGATCAAATCATGGTCTGGCCGCTTATCTGTACTCAATTCACAGGTAACTCTCCAATTGTACAGTCGATCCTCAGCGCAGTCTGTTCCAATGGAGACAACACATGTACAAGCGAAGAACACATTGGAATATTGCAGCTTATTGAAACACTGACGCCAGATGCACAATTGGTACAGTTTATCTTTGACCTGGTAAAAGCCGTCATGGAGTCGCATAAACTGAGCCAACAACAGCTGAATATTGCAGATGCTAGACTGGTAATCAGTGTATCCACATTGGCATTGTGGGCGAGGAGTCCTGTTTTGCGGACATTGATGTGGAGCAGTTGGCAACAATTGATTCCACCAGCCCGTCGTCAACAAGCTCAAGCTCAAGCTCAAGCTCAAGTTCAACAACAGCGACGACGTAACTCAAGTGACCTCTTTGCAGATGATGACGATGACGATGATGACAACGACAACAACAACGACGGCGTCAACAGTGGTGAGAATAACGGCATGATTACTGACAATGCAAACCATAGGTCTACAAATGGCACATCATCCAATACAGCAGATAGTAGTGTGCGAGAATCACTTCGAACGCTTTTAACATGGACTCGAGATCACGCTGTACCTGGCATCAGTCAGCACCACAGTGCATCAACAGGCCAAGACTCAGCACTTGTTCAGTTACTCAATCAAATGCTTGAATCTCTCGACAATGTTGCATCAGCACCAGCAATAATACCACCTCCTGCCGTTGTACCACCATCAAGAAGCAGCAGTAACAACAGCAATCATTCAACGATCCCACTAAAACGCGGCAGATCAACACCACCATCCCCTCTCAAGCCACAGATCCAGCGTCAAGCAACCAATCCCAAAAGAATGCGCGGCATCTCATTGACCGATCCTGATGATGACGACGATGATGGCTAGCCTCTCTTATTTAATGATTATTACTTACTCATTCATTCATTCATTCATTCATTCTTTATTCAAATCTTTTTTATAACTATAGTTAATTCTTAATCCAATTCCGCCATTGCAGTGCTCATGATCGAGGTGTTATCGGGTGTGAGTCCACCAAACACAAATCCGTTTGCTCGATCAATCACTCGCATCAGTTTTGTAACCGAGTTCTTGTCTTCGATAGCCAGTGTCTGGAAACCAACCAAGTTATATCGTTCAACGAGATCGCATAGTACTTTGTTTAGCGCTGCATATCGCCTTCCGAATGCTTGGGTGGTTGGTGCGGCAGTTTCTGCATCGGGATCATCAAATTCATCGTATAAATAACTGAGATCGGTGACATCGGTGTAGTAATCCAGATTGAATCGCATTCCACCTGCCCTTGGTCGTCTATTTCTTCTCCTATTGCTATTGCCGCCGTTGTTATCCATGTCATCACTGTCGTATTCTTCTTCTTCTTCTTCATTGCCCTCATACCTCTTAATTAGATCTATTTTGCTGAGAACATTGACGTGAGGCAGTTCAAACATGAGCATGGCTCGCAGACTCAATACTAGCGCAGCAATATACTTGCCCGGGTCAGTAATGTGGTGAGAATCAATCAGGTTGACCGCCACAAGTCTGAAATGCCGCGGTCTTCCACATAGCCACGCTATCAACTCTCGCAATGAGTCGCTGTGTGTGTAAAGCTCGACTTGGCCAGGACAATCAAATATAAAGTACACCTTGTCAATCGCACTACTTTTCTCATTCTCCGCAATACCGCCAATGTCGCTACTGGCGTTGATGCCGAGGGCCGTGGCTGCCGCGTCCGCCATTTGATCGAGTAGCCATTGCCGGTTTTCGTTAAGAAACTCCATGCAGTGCATCATGGCGCCGTTTGGCCCAAGCCCCTTGAGCTCCATCACGTCCTCAACCGATACCAAGTCGCGAACATCAACTGCACACTCGTATGGCGTCTGGTCGTTGCCGGGATCGAGGTTGACTACCAGTGTTTTGCGGCCGATACCGTTCAGGAACTGGTGCATACCAGCAGAGTACGTTGATTTACCGCTGCCTGCCGGTCCAAAAACGAGCTGTCCAAACGGCATCTTTGAACTTGGGCTTTTTTGTTGTTTTGTTTTTTGTTTTTTTGCGCAAAACTTTTACACCTCCACAAAACCTGAAAGTTAGTTGTCCGAGGACCGAGGTCACGCGTCCGAACATTGGGCCGACAGTGGTATAAAGAGGAGTGTGCCGCTGGTCTTGTCCAAGTGAGTTAGAGAAAGAGAGAAAGAAAGAAAGAACCACTAGTCAACTGCCTCTTCATACTCACAGCGCTGTACGCATATACTTTTCTCTTTCTCTTTATCTCTTTTTTTCTCTCGGGTCACACCAAGCTCATCTTCATCTCCACGCGCGCTCCTATACAAACACAGAGCAAACAAAGCAAACAACACAACACACAAAGCAAACATGTCAGTCAAGGGCAAGGTCGCGGTCATCACCGGTGGTGCGTCTGGATTCGGCAAGGGTCTCGCCGATCGCCTGCTCTCCATGGGCGCGTTCGTGGTCATTGGCGACATTTCTGTTGATCAAGGCAAGCTGACCGCACTGGAACTTGGCGTCAAGCACAAGACATCTGAGCAGATTCCCATTGTTTTCCAGAAGTGCGATGTTACCAAGCAAGAGGACATTGACGCTCTGATCCAGCTGGCCGTTGATGAGTTTAAGGGCTTTGATATCATGGTTAACAACGCTGGTGTTGCACACGGAGGCAAGCTGTGGGAGAAGGACTGCGACGAGCGGGAGTGGCGCCAGATGGTCGACATTAACCTCATGGCCGTCGCCATTGGCACTCGCTTGGCACTGCGTCGTTGGATCGACAAGCTTGAAGTTGATGGCCCAGTTGATGGCGTCGAGGAAGGCGTTACTAATGGAATCATTCTGAACACGGCGTCCATGGCTGCCTATGCTCCACTCAGCATGATGCCCGTTTACGGATTCTGCAAGGTGGCAGTTGTCCACATGACGGCTGGTCTGGCTGCGTACAAGGAAAAGTACGGAATTCGCGTGAACGCCGTAGCACCATACTTTGCTCCAACACCGCTGGTGCTGCGTGAATTGGACGGTGAGCCAAACTTGAGACTGCTGTTGGAGGCATCCGGCTGGATTACGGTCGATCAGGTTCTGGATGCCATGGTGCGTGGCATCACTGATGAGTCCTTGTCTGGCGATATTCTGACCATCACTCCCGATGAAGGCATCCAGCTCGTGCAAGAGAAACCCATCATGAAGGGAATGCTGTAACTCTGTCATTTGTTTTAGCTATTCTTTTTATATAATAGTTTGATTTGTACGCAGACATTTGCCAAAAAAAGGAGATGAATATAGCGGTTAGTAAAGTAAAGAAAGTGGGGATGGAGGAGAGTAGTTTAGGACTTGTTCAGAACGCGAGCAAGCGTGCACTTGGCAGAACAAAAGTTCAGATTGCGCTTGACTACCAGCTTAGTAATCGCATTTCCGCAGGCAGCACATTTGAGCTCGGGAGTGGATTGCGCACTAGAGTTTGGAGCAGCATTGGCAGTTGGCGATGTCGGGGAAACGGGATTGGATGGTGCAGCATTGGCTGCGGGAACAGCAATTGGAGCAGGAGCGAAACGAGAGCGCGGGGCATCCGCTTTGAAGGCAAACGAGGATGCTTCGCGCTTCATCGTCTCAGGGAGAACTGCGCGACGGACCACATCAGTTGGGCCAGATGGTGCAGCAGCTCGAGTAGGAGTTTCCGCAGCTTCAAACAATTGAGCACGGGCTTCAGCGGTCGGGGCGGCCGCGGCCGCAGCGAGTAGCAGACCGCGCTGTTGATCTTCCTTGCGCTTGTTCATGGCAGCAACGCGCTTCTCACGTGTTTCTTGGTCACGGCGCTCTTGAATAATAGCGCGTAACCGGGCCGCAGAAGCATCGCCTTTCTTGGCCAGCTTTTTGGTGAGGAGATCCTCAATCTGCGCAATGGACATTCGATTAGCCCGACTCGTCATGGAGTATTGCGAATCTGACTCGGACGAATCTGAGCCATCACTGTCATCATCGTCCTCATCGCTATCCTCGGTCTCTTCTGCCCCTTGATTCTTATGCAGCTGAGCCTGTCTCTCGGCACTCTTGCGCTGGCGTGCACGTCTTTTGCGCTCGCGCTCCTTTTCACGCTTGGCTGCCAAGCGAGCAGCAATAGCCTCCGGATCCTCGACTGGCTCTTCTTTGACTTCAGGTTGAACGGTGATGGTCTTGGGCTGTGCAGTTTCCAGTGGAGAAGTGCCTTCAACAAGGGTGGTGGTCGTCGTGGCTGCAGTCGTAGCTTCCGCGGTTAGTGTTGTTGGTATCGCAGCGGCAGATTGCTGTTGAAGCTCATGCTGCTCCTGCAATTCAGCCTGTGCCACCTTCTTGAGGTTGTGCACATCCTGCTTGAGGATCTTGCTGCCATCCAAGTAACGAAGGCGTACAGTTTGCAGCTCCTTGTAAACACGACGAACCTCATCGAGCGAGCCCTTCTTGACAGTGAACGGAATGCTGCGGATACGTGGGTCATCGGAATTAATCAAGTGGCTTCGTGCATCTTCGGCAGCTGGGCTTCCCCTGCGGTCGGACGGGAAACGGAGCACAGTCTGGCGATAATGCTCACTCACACGGAGGAAAATGTGCGACGAATCGGCAATGTATCCCTTCCAGGCGACCATCAGCTTCTCAATGTCTTCACGGAGGCGCTTGTCCTGTTCCATGCGCAGGCGAGAACCAGCCGAGCCAGCCGCACCAACAGAGTATTGGGCCTTGCCTTGCTTCTTGCGCACAGTGTATCGCTTCAACGTCTTGTGAGCAACCATTTCATGCGTGTAGAGATTGTAGATAGCGCCGGCAAAGTACCCCGAACCAATGAGCATGATGGTCCACAGGGCTGGCTTCTTGGACTGCGGAGCAATAGTCAGGCGGCGGATCTCATGGAGACCACGCAGCATCAGCATAGGCAGAGATGGTGCATTTGGATCAAGCGGATTAATCTTGCGGATGGAGCGACGGGTAACCAGCAACTCGCGGTATATGCCATACAGCTGTACGGTGTCATCAGTGGCAAATGATGGGCGGAACCACGAGAAATGATCACCAAGATGCTGAGCATCAGAGGCTTGTTCATCGGCGATGCGATCAAGAACACCTCTCTTGGCAGCAACCATGCGCATTGCCACCAGCTGTTCGAGAATGTCTCCATGGTCACCATCAGCGTGTCTCGCAGTCATGTCGTCATCAACATCGTAATCATCGCCGCTCAGTCGGTCAGCTTCGTCAGCACTCATGAATTCGCATTCATCGTCATCGTCATCATCATCGCTGTGTTCCGCAGCCGCAGCCGCAGCCGCAGCGCCTTTACCTGCAGCTGGAGTTGGATTGGGTCGTTTCGCAGATGCTGGACGCGGATCCTCGTCTTCGTCGAATGAGTCGAGGCTCTCAATGTCAGAGTCGTCAATGCGAGTGCTGCGGACACCAAGAGCCAGCAAGTCGCGGTCAACCCGAGCACGCATAGCGTCTCCAACTGCGTTATCTTTCTGCTGGAAAGCCTCGGTGAGCTTGTTGAACTGCTCCTCGGTAACCGGGACGAACACTCCAAGGCCGCGAGTGCGATCTCGTAGCTGTAGATTGATGACATGCCACTGCGACTGGAAGTGCGATCTCTGCTGAAGACTAGTCTCAAACACTGCGTTGCAAAGCATACAGGTGAACTTGCTGGCAGCCTTCGCTGGTACTGCAGTGTTACTGCGGTCGCCCTCAGTTGCTGCAAAGTTCGTCTGCATCTCGGCTAATGTACGCCCTTCTTCAGGCGCGATGAACGACAAGATGTCCCTCGGGAAGTCCGTTAACATGAATGGAGCTTCGACGACGGTCTTGCCCGTGTGAGCTGGCTTGGAACTCTTTGGCGGCATATTCTTTGTAGCCTGTTGTTGCTGTTGCTGTTGTTGTTACTGTTACTGTTGCCGTTGTCTTCTATCTAGTGAATGCAAGGTTGATGAATAAACAAATAAAAAAAGAAACGATGCAGAAAGTTGTCGAAAGAAAGAAGAAAGACAAACAGCTTACTTATATGCTACTAGCTGTGGATATATGGTCATCGCTGGTTCGACTGCGGCAGGTTGTCGCGATAACCTGCTTGGCCAAGCAAGTAGATTCGTATTACAGATGCTGCAGATACTGCGGATGCGCAGCATGGCTTGAGCAATATTGTCCGAGACCACAATGCCGCCAACTGCTGTTTGTTTCTAATTTGGAACCGACTTGTTGATAATAGTCGTCACAGCATGCTTGCTGGTTGAGACAGAGCAGAATTTGCTCCACGTCATTCATCTCCGCTGCTCTACTACCACCACCACCATCATCATAGTTCAAACTCCAAATTCAATAATAACCACGTTGCCTAAAGAATACCACAGCATGACGCTCCAGACTGCCACCGCTTCCTCCTCCACTGGCGCTTCCAGCTGGGCCGATCGCGCTCACCCTGACACGATCGTTCTGTTCGACGTGGACGGCACGCTCACCCCTGCTCGCCGCGACGTTACTCCAGATGTGCTCGCCATGCTGGCTGATCTCCGTAAGAAGGCCGTCATCGGTTTCGTGGGTGGCTCTGACTTGGCCAAGCAGGAGGAGCAGCTCGGCGCCGACGTGCTTGCCCAGTTCGACTTCTGCTTCTCCGAGAACGGCCTGACTGCCTACCGTCTTGGCCGCAAGCTCGAGTCTCAGAGCTTCATTGGCTTCCTCGGCGAGGAGCGCTACGCCAAGCTGGCCAACTTCGTTCTGCGCTACATTGCCGACCTTGACATTCCGCGCAAGCGTGGCACTTTCATCGAGTTCCGCAACGGCATGATCAACGTGTCGCCAATCGGCCGCAACTGCTCTCCACAGGAGCGCAATGAGTTCGAGGCCTACGACAAGGAGCACCAGATCCGTACCAAGTTTGTCGCCGAGCTCAAGAAGAACTTCCCACACGAGGAGTACCCGCTGACTTACTCGATTGGTGGCCAGATTTCGTTCGACGTGTTCCCAACCGGCTGGGACAAGACTTACTGCCTGCGCCACATCAAGGACGAGGGCTTCAGCAAGATCCACTTCTTTGGCGACAAGACGCACCCGGGCGGCAACGACTACGAGATCTACTCGCATCCAGAGGTGACTGGCCACAGCGTGACGAGCCCAGCAGACACCATCAAGATTGTGAGCGAGCTCTTTGTCTAAATATGAGCTTGTCTTCCTCTTCCTTTTTGTCTTCCTCTTCCTCTTCCTATTCCTTTTTATCTCCTTCTCAGTTAACGCGCCATTTTCTCCCTCCGTCCTCTACATTATTGTTCCAATCAATGTGTTTTCTTTGAGTTAGTTAGTTGGTTAGCAAACGTGGCAGAAGTGGTCGAACATATATAAATGCGTGTTCCCTCGCGTGTCTCTTTTCTCTCGCTCTCCCATTCTCTCTCGTGTTCTGAAAATTGACCACTTTGCACACGATCGCAACTTTATTTTTGTAGCTCTACAGGACCTCATCTTCACCAGCCTTCAACACAGCCACCACTGCGCGATGAGCGGCACGAGCGCCTCTGGAATGGACAACGCACTGAGAAAGTACAAGCTAGTGTTTCTCGGCAGCCAAAGCGTCGGCAAGACTAGTATTATCACTCGCTTCATGTACGACACATTTGACCAGACATATCAAGCGACCATCGGCATTGACTTTCTCAGCAAGACAGTATACCTCGACGACAAGACAATCCGGCTCCAATTGTGGGACACGGCTGGACAAGAGCGCTTTAGAGCACTCATTCCTAGCTACATCCGAGACAGCTCCGTCGCCGTGGTCGTCTACGACGTGACGTCCCAGACTTCTTTCAACGACACTTCGAAATGGATAGATGACGTGCGCGCCGAGCGGGGTAACAACGTCCTCATTGTGCTCTGTGCCAACAAGATTGATTTGGCGGAGAAGCGACAAGTCAGCACGGCAGACGGCGAGAAGAAGGCGGCCGAGTACGGAGTAATGTTTATGGAAACGAGCGCCAAAGCAGGCCACAATGTTAAGCAGCTGTTTAAGAAGATTGCTCAGTCTTTACCGGGTCCAGAAGCTGCGGCTGCCCAGGCCAATGCCAACCAGCCCAGAACGCCGATGGTTGATGTTACTCTTGATCCCAGTCAGAATGCTATCCAGCCTACCAGCACTTGTGCCTGCTAATCCATTCGCTTTACATGAAGGATACATACTGAGCCGCTCTATTCACTTAATATCATCTTTTAAACTAAAAGAGTTATAAAACAGATTTACTACTCATATGGAATCTCGTTCTCATCACAGTCAGCACAGAAGCAACATGAGACGAAGCCTTTTCTCGAAGCGACTGCTTGCATTTGCTACTTGACGACACAGCATCTTCTGAAACGAGGCGTCAGTAAATGTAACCGACGCTTCAGCATGTGATACATGCTATTCTGGGGACAATGGGTTTATTGAAAGGAACAAAAAGTGAGGAACAAAAGAAGAAGCAGAGTGGACATGGTGTTTACTGTCGTGGCTTGAATTCATCCTTGTGGTGGCTGAAGAACGAGCTGATTGACTCCGGCTTGCCGTGCAGATACTTCTCGAGGTCATTCTTGGACACATTGTACTCGTTCTTTTTGATGAGCTTCATCTTCTCAAGAATCAAGTGGCGCACAAATGGAGTGACTTCTGGACACTGTTTGAGAACGCGGTCGGCGTCTTCCTCAGACACATCCTTGAACTGGATCTGTGCGCCAACGCCTTTGCTGGCACACTTGGCGAGCTGCTTGCCATTAACCTTCTCTGCACCCATCAGCGACAATGTGTGAACCTTGCGGCGCTCCTTCTTGGTCTCGTCGTCGGCTTCCTGTTCCTCTGGAATCTCACCAAGTGAGCGGCGACGGCCCTCGCTGGCAATCGTGGCAATCGCCTTGGCGACATCCTTCATTGCGACCGGCGCAAATTTGCCATCGCCAATCGGCAGGGCCAAGCGAGACTCGTGCTGGATCTGGGTGCGCCAGAAGTACAAGCAGTCGAGCAGGAAACCCACCTCGGCAATGTACACGCCACCGTTGAACTTGTCCGATGCATCCTTGACAGCCTTCTCGATCTCGTGGAACACCTCCAGTGCCACCATTCCACTCTCCTGCTTGGTGCCTTTGGATGCCTTGAGTACGGACCACTGCACCAGTGTCTCAACCTTGACTTGCTCGAGCATGTGCAGCATCGCCTTCGTCTCGTGAACCAAGCGCTGAGCCTCGTCCTTGACACTGCGCTGAGTGGAGTGTTCGCATGGTGGAATCAACACTGCGATGTCAATGTTCTTGAGCTCGTTGCGCAAGCTGGTGCTCTGATCTGGTTTCGTTACATCGTACTGGACCAGCTTGGCACCCATCTGCTGCAACTCGCGAATCCACTCCTCGCGCTTCTTGTCACGCTCAGCTGCCTGGTGCTGGTCTTCGGTGCTGCATTTGACATCGGAGATATTGTCGTCCTTGTGCATGGAGGATGGATTGCCGACGATGATCTTGTCAAAGTGCTGTTTCAAGTCGGATGACAGCATGGTGCGGGCAATGCGATAGCCAATGTAGTTGTCACCGGCAGTCACAAACACGGCTGGCTTGTTCTTGTTGTTCAGGAAGCTGACTGGAGTAGACATTGTCAGTGAGTTTGGGAGTTCGTTAGTGTGCTTGTTTTGTGTTGTGTTGTGTATATGAGTGAATGCTTCTGATGAAGATGATGGTGGTGGATGTGACCAGTTTGGCAAACAGATTGAACGACGAGGCGACGTCCTTTATACCATCATCGAACATGCTGAACCAGAGTCTTTTGGTTTGACTCTTTTGGTTGACAGTAGCTGCACGATGCAGAAGCTTTGTTACAATTTTCAAATCATCACAAGATGGTCATGCAGTGTGCTTGCTGTGTGCTCAAATGACGAGGTGACTTTGTTTATAGCCTTAAAAAGGATGCCTAAACTGAGGAACAATTTAATCAGTTGGCAGGATGAAGCGGTCATTGCCAGTGCCAGCCGGAGTGATGTCGTTGTACATGTCGGCAGGCGAGAGATTGTCACCTTCCACGCGACGATGCAGCTTGAACGACTCCTTCATCGCATTGATGGGTGTAATCCACACAATGTACTCAACTCCGCGTGGATAGAGCATCTTGGCGACTTTCTTGCGGTTTCCGCTCTCTTCAAACATCGCGACAGAGCCAACACGCACATTTGGATTGGCTTGGCTGAACTTGCAAACGACAGTCTTGTCAAACTTGCGAATGCGCTGCATGACCAGCGTCTGCACGGTATCTGGAATGCGGACAACCACCATCACATGGAACAGAGTAGCCTCGGTCGCAATGGCAGGCTTGAGGGCACGAATCTTCTCATAGTGCATGTTCAAGGAGTGCTCGATAGCAAAGCGGTTAATCTCCATTCGAGGATAGCGCTCACAGCTTGAATCACAGGCTGTGTTGCCGCATGGAGGGATTGAGCGGCAGCCATGTGGGTTCTGGGTGGTGGAGCTGGTGGTCAGTGTATTGTGCTGCGCCATTCCAGGTGGAATTAAGGCGCCAAGCAGTCCGCCCATATCGCCCACAATGGTCAGACCAGGCATCATCATGCCCAGAGGACCATCGCCGAGGCTCAGCTCAAACTCGGAGCTTAAATCATCGTCACTATCATCGTCATCTTCATCTTCAACTTCGTCGGCTGCTTCAGATTGAACAGCGGCCCAATAATCGCAATACACACCATCACCTTCAGCAGCAGTAGCTTGGTTATCAGCGGGCACGGTTGTCGTTGGACTTGGAGCAGCGCTGGCAGTTGGAGAGACACTGACAGCAGCCGACTCAGTAGTTGTCACAGCTATAGATGTGGTTGACGTAGTTGTGGTCTCTTCGTGGTTATCGGTCATTCTTGTCAACGGGTCAGTTTGGTTGAGAGCTTATTTGATGAAAAGTTCAAAAGTTGTAGGATGAAGAGGAGGAGAAAGAGGAGGAGGAAGAATAGAACCAGCGAGTGTGCATCCGCATCGAGATGGAGTGCAGCGGCGACATCATTTTGTACAAACTTTGATGGTGGCGTATAAGCTCGCAAATGTCATCGATTGCATATCTGACACTTTAAGAGTCTCGAACTGTATATCGATCAAGTTCTGATACTCTGAAGAGTCAGGCTGTTGTAACAGAAACGGATTAACCCACTGTGATCTAAGAGGATACTCGAATAATTAAGATCCATTTGAATCCGTGAAACTTGATTGAGAGCGTAAAGTCTGTTTATTAAAAGAGAACGGCAAAAAAGAGTCTTTGTTGGAACAGTCAGAGTGAAAGCCGGCGTGAGTAAAGGTAGATTAACGACAGAAAAATTCTTATTCGCCCAACAGTTTGTGTGTGTTTGTGTGTGAATTACTACTCTCTGCCACTCTTGACTGGAGAGTGATGATCTGCAATGTTCCCATTCGCTGCAATGTGCCTACATGCTCACACTCCAGCAGGACACGAAGCAAAAAAAAAAAAAAACAGCAACCTCAAGCTCTCCATATGTGTACTCGCAACACATTGAGTGTCAATCCCACTCACCATTAACAACACGATGCAGCTGACTGGATGTGTTGGGATGAGAGTGGAGTGAGGCAGCAACAGCTCCAGGTTGAACTTATAGCCAGCATAGAGAAATCGAACGCGTTCTCCCTCGCCTTGCTTTGCTTCCACGCTCAACCATTCGATATTCACACACATTATCATCAAGCTCTCTATTTTAATTTTTTGACTTGACTTGATTTTTACTACACTATGAAACTGTCTGCTATCGCCTCCGTTGCCGTCTTCGCCGCGTGTGCTTTCGCCCAGGGTAGCACTCAGTGCAACAAAGATGTTGCACAAGCCTGCCTCGATATCGACACCATCATCTCGCTGTCGTGCACTGGGCTCGATTGTATCTGTCCGTTCCTCAAGGCCAAGGTCAAGTGCCTTGAAGAAAAGGGCTGCAAAAGCCACTGCACCTATCCGCTCATTAGCCAGCAGATAGCTCTTGTATGCCCGCCGGAGTCATCCACTACGCAATAACCAGCGGTTTAATACTGTGGGTCGTTTGTGTGCATAACTGTAGCTGCGAGAGTAGTTCACAATCATAAGCTATTTCTCTCCTTTCTTCGCATTTATTTTTAATCTTGCACAAGTGGTTGTTCATTAGATGGGGATGTTGTTCTGTAATGTCGGCCGTGACATTAATGTGACATGGATAAGCTACACGTGTGCAGTTTCATCAAGCATGCCTCTCTTTCTTACGATTGTGATGCAAAAAGGTCAAGATTACGTCTGCTATCCCCTCAGGCTGAGACCCCTCGATTTTTATCCCTAATCAATACTCACGAAAACAATAAACATAATTATTAACGTCTACGTTTCTTGCGATTTCGACCAAATGTCACAACACCGTCGTCATCGTCATCGTTGTTGTCTTCATCAATACCATCGACACCTGCAGCAGAAGTCAATGCTGTGACCATGATGTTGGACCTTTTTGACTTTTGTGCTGGTAATTTGGGTCGTCTAAATGTCGTGCTGTTGTCGTTGACTTCTTTCTTCTCTTCCACTACCATCGATACTACTGGTTCTTCGCCCTCAATAGTGTAAAACATGGGACCAGCTTCGGCCAGCCATCTTGGTTCAACAGCTGTAACACACTGCATGTACTCCTTTTGCGTGAATATCAGTTCGCTGTAAACTACATACGGTGCAGCCAGTCCCATTCCAAACAATGAAGAAGTCGGATGCAGATAGCATGGCAATCCTGTTCTCATGTCCGCATACTCTCCAATGCGCGTCATCTTTGCTGCTTGATGGAACAAACTGCGACACACAACCCGCCGCACTACATCCCAATCTCGGCCACACGTTTGCAGCACAGCTTCATCGCCGTATTTGCGAGAGATTATATCCGCCAACTGTTTGCACACATCCTCCGCTTGATACATTGAGCGAGATGAAATGAAATTCTTGTTACACCAAACTGTGCTGCGACTGTTGGTGGTCCATTGCTTGAAGACATTGAGGAGCGAGAGATGGTCACTTTCAGGAACACAAAAGCGCTCACGAGCTGCATCTGCTTGTTCGAGCTGAGCACGAGGGCGAGCAAACACCTGTGGAACAGAGAGCATGGAGACAATGGTAAGAACTTCGGCAGTGCAGTTGTGATGTATGGCATCTACGAGCATCCTGGCCAGAACTGGATCCAATGGCAGTGCAGCCATCTCTCTGCCAACATCAGTCAATGACCCAGTAGCATCAACTGCGCCAAGAATCCAGAGTCTCTGCAGAGCATCATGGAAGGCAGCTTTGGGAGGCGGATCAATCAGCGGGAAGGATGTGATATCTGACACTCCAAGAGCCAGCAAAAGCAAAACAGAGCTCGCCAAACTAGTCCTTTGAATTTCAGGAACAGTTGCTGGCAGCAAGTCGCGCATAAAGGCATCTTCAGAATACAGTCGGAAGCATACACCGGCTGCAGTGCGACCGGCTCGACCAGCTCGCTGGTTAGCACTGGCTTGGCTAATTGGCGCGACTTGTAGGGAATCAATGCCGATGCGAGGATTGAATGCCTTGATTTTGGCATAGCCGGGGTCAACTACATAGCGAATGCCATCAATGGTGAGCGATGTTTCGGCAATATTGGTTGCAATCACGCATTTACGGGAACCTTGTGGAGCAGGTGCAAAAATGCGCTGTTGCAAATCAGATCTCAGCATTGAGTAAGCTGGCAGGATAAGCAACGGCTTGGCGCGGTCCAATTTGGCTAACCGCTCAGCCATTACAGAGCATGCAACTTCAACCTCTTCACGACCAGGTAAAAATATGAGAATGTCACCAGGTGGCTGGCTGGCGTGAATGGCCAGTGCTTGCTGAACAGAGGAGGCTACGTAGTCATCAGCCGGTGCCAAACTGTAGTTTATGTCTACGGGGAAAGTGCGGCCAGAGATGTGAATGATTGGAGCGTTTCCAAAGAATGAAGCAAATCTCTGAGCATCCAAAGTTGCGGAGGTTACAACCAGTCTCAAATCAGATCTAGCTGAAGTTGCGCGTTTTAGTAGACCCAGTAATATATCAGTGCTCAGTGCACGTTCGTGAGCTTCGTCGATAATAATTACAGAATATCGATCGAGATAAGGATCAGCTAATGCTTCACGCACCAGTATTCCATCAGTCATGTATTTGATTTTGGTTTTGGGAGACGTTAAATCCTCAAACCTAATGGAGTAGCCAACCAACCCACCAACTGAGCCAGAGTCCATTTCGATAGAAACACGCTCGGCCACTGATACAGCCGCGACTCTTCTGGGCTGAGTGCATGCTATCATCCCACCATTGCTTGTAAATCCGTCTGAATACAAGTATTGAGTTAGCTGTGTGGTCTTACCCGATCCAGTTTCGCCCACAATAATCACCA
The DNA here is from genome assembly GCA_025201865.1 of Ramicandelaber brevisporus. Taxonomy (NCBI): domain Eukaryota; kingdom Fungi; phylum Kickxellomycota; order Ramicandelaberales; family Ramicandelaberaceae; genus Ramicandelaber; species Ramicandelaber brevisporus. The sequence continues at coordinate 103,211 of MU602669.1, read as the reverse complement.
CTTGGTTATCTCTAATGCTGCGCAACAGCTCATTTTTGGATGCGTACGCTGGCAAACTCTGTCTCTGTTTGAGAATATCAGCTGCTGACTGCGTCTTTTCTTCCACATAGTCGCCTAATGTTGTCAGAGCTGCTGCTGTATCATTGTCTGTGGAGTTGCCAATGCTACTGATATTGCTGCTACTGTTATTACTTTGATTGACTTCAATGGCACTGGCTGTTGCGCGCTGTCTCTCTCGCTCATTTCTTTTATCGTGTACAATTTGGCTGCCGCGTTTTGCCAACCGAGCCATATCACATGCTGGATCTCGTACAAGTGATACCGGTTCGTATCCAGAGTTTGGTATCGCTGGATCGTCTGGACTGGAAAGAAATGGAGCGCGTGTGCTTCTTACAATGAGAGAGACTGGTTCATCACTCTCCATCATATCATCAAATGTTCGTGATACTCCAATTTGATCAATTCCAGCCCGATTTAACCGTGACACTTGCCATTGTGTTTCATGCTCATTATTTTGACGCAGCCTCTGCTGCTGCCGTTGTTTGTTTACATTTCTTCTAATGAGCTCTGCCTCTCTCTTTTGATCATAATCTTCTGCAGTGTTGCTGCTATCAGTGTACATGGCTGACGATGATGCTGTTGATTCGTCTTGGTTGTACCAATTGCTGTCGTTCCATGGTTTCTGATGGACATCTTCACCGCAGATGACTGCACGAATGGCTGCAAGCGTTGCATCTGAAAACCTTCCAAATGTGCGCATTGCACTGGCAAACTGGGCTGTTTCGCGCTCTGCAAAGGACTTGGCTATCGGTGTCACACTCGATGCAAGTCGTGCAGCTGCATCAAAATCAATTCCTGCAGTCGAGTCAGCTGCCAGCAATGCAGCCACCTGGGACTCAATATCCGACATTGCGCACTCTGATAGAACGAAGAGGGGAAGCGGGGCGAGAGTAAGGGGCTGCTGCTTGCTGTTTGTATCGTCGTAGTTGTTGCTGGTGTTGGTGTTGCGTTTTGTTGTTGTTGCTTGTTTTTTTTTGCTTTTGTTTTGAGTTCATTTCTGGCATACCAGAATCCGCTCTCTTTCGACTTGATTGTCAACAATAACAACAACAGCTACAACAACAGTTACAACAACAGTAATAGTAATAGTAATAGTAATAGTAATAGTAATAGCAACAGCAACAGCAACAGTAAAGTCGATATCAAAAGCATGAGAGAAATCGTTCATCTTCAAGTCGGCCAGTGTGGTAATCAAGTCAGTTCCGCGTTCTGGGACGGCGTTCTCGCTGAGCACAAGATTGATCCCAACGGTGTCTTGCGCGCTGCTGAAGACTCACTCGAGGCGCAGCGTCTTGACGTGTACTTCAACGCGGCGTCTGGCAACAAGTACGTCCCACGCGCTATCTGCGTTGATCTTGAACCTGGCTCGCTTGACAGCTTAAAGTCTGGCGCATTGGGCGAGCTCTTCCACCCCGACACCATCATTGCTGGCGCTTCGGGTGCTGGTAACAACTGGGCCAAGGGCTACTACACCGAGGGTGCTGAGTTGATTGACAAGGTGCTCGATGTTGTCCGTCTCCAGGCTGAGCGCTGTGAGAACCTGCAGGGCTTCCAGATGGTGCATTCGCTTGGTGGAGGCTCTGGCTCTGGCTTGGGCACTCTGATCATTTCCAAGATCCGCGAAGAGTATCCAGACCGCATGATGGCCACTTTCTCCGTGCTGCCAGCTCCTGGAGTGTCTGAGACGATTGTCGAGCCATACAATGCTGTCTTGTCGACCCACCAGCTGGTTGAGAACACTGACATGACCTTCTGCCTTGACAACGAGGCTCTGACCCGAATTTCCACTGATGTTCTCAAGATTCAAAGCCCAACGCACGCGGACTTCAATAGCCTGATTGCAAAGGTCATGGCTGGTGTCACCACTTGTCTGCGTTTCCCAGGCCAGCTGAACGCTGACTTGCGCAAGATGGCTGTCAACCTGGTTCCATTCCCGCGTCTGCACTTCTTCATGAGCAGCGTTGCCCCTCTCTCAGCTACAAACACTCGCAGCTACCGCAGCTTGACTGTCCAGGACATCACTGCCCAGATGTTTGACGGCCGCAACATGATGGCCGCTGCCGACCCGCGTCTCGGCCGCTACCTGACTGCCACCGCCATCTACCGTGGCGCCGGTGTGTCCATGAAGCAGATTGACGAGCAGCTGCTGTCGCTGCGCACCAAGAATGCCGCCCAGTTTGTTGAGTGGATTCCAAACAATGTGCAGACTGCTCAGTGCGATGTGGCTCCGCCAGGTGAGACCATGTCGGGCACGTTTATTGCCAACAACACTGCTGTCATGCAGGTGTTTGTTCGTTTCCGCGAGCAGTTCCAGAAGATGTTCAACCGCAAGGCTTATCTGCATTGGTTCACCGACGAGGGCATGGACGAGATGGAGTTCACCGAGGCCGAATCCAACTTGAACGACTTGGTTAACGAGTACGAGCAGTACCAGTCTGCCACCGCTGATGAAGAGGTCTATGCCGACGAAGAGTACGTTGAAGAGGGCGAAATCTAATTGTCTTTAGTTTCATTGTATGCTTCTATGCCACATCCTCATCCTGACTCTCTCAAATCACTCACTCTCACTCACTCTCACTCAAATCACTCACCTTTCCTGTCTGTCTTTCTATCTGTCTTTCCTCCATCTCCTTTCTCCGTCCCCCCTCTTTCCTCAGTTTAAATACTATCTGTGAATTGAAATCGGCCAAAGCAGGAAGAGTCACATGATATCAGCAGCCTTGGATGCAGTGCACTGTCACATTGACTACAGACCAGATGAGTCAAAATTTATCGATGACAAAGCGATAATTCGGCAGTGGCGGAGCTGAGCGGCCCAGCCGATATCAGCCTTGAAGTCTGCCAGTCCGACTTTCCTGATCTGCTTTTGCTTCTTGACTTCACTACCCAACACACTCTCAAACAACAAGAAACAAGCTGCTTCGTTAGCCAGCCTCTTCAAACCCGCTACTCCTTAGCTTTACACGCATTCACCCTTTTTACAGGGCATGTACCGTCACTCATACGAGAAAAACAGCGCCGACTACTTGTCTGACCAGATCTGGAAAGCCTCTCAATCTTCATAAACAACAACAGCAACAACAGCAGCAACAGCACGCTCATAAACAACAACAGCAGCAGCTACTACTACCTATCATCTATCACCTATCACCTATCACCTACTACTAAAAAGAAAGAAATACAAATGCTTGGATTACGCTCCATCTCACGCGCCAACTCCCTCGCCACCGCCTCGTCTGCTGTGGCCCGTGCCAAAGCCCTCGCTCTCGCTCCTGCCGCCATTCGTTCCGCTGCCCGTCTTTCCACTGCGACGGTAGCAGCCACTGCCACAACCCCATCGTCTGTTTCTGGTCTGAATCGTCACGTCAAGACTCGCTATGGCTCCGGTATCACCGCTGCCGTTGCCCGCTGGTTCAGTTCGTCGCCAGCTGAACGTGCAGAGTTCGTATCGTCCGAGATTCTTGCCAGCGTGCCAAAGGAAAATGTCAAGAAGGTGCTTGTCGTTGGCTCAGGCGGCCTCTCCATCGGCCAGGCCGGCGAGTTTGACTACTCTGGCTCCCAGGCAATCAAGGCTCTGCGTGAATCTGGAATCGAGACGATCCTGGTCAATCCAAACATCGCCACCATCCAAACGTCGCGTGATTTGGCTGACAAGGTGTACTTTTTACCTGTCACGCCAGAGTACCTGACGCACATTCTGGAGCGCGAGCGTCCCGATGGCATCTTGCTGACGTTTGGTGGTCAAACTGCCCTCAACTGCGGTATCGCTCTGGACAAATCTGGCGTCTTGGAGCGTCTTGGAGTCAAGGTGCTTGGTACGCCAATCAAGACTCTGCTGACCAGTGAGGACCGCGACCTGTTTGTCCAGGCTCTCAACGAGATTGATATCCCAGTTGCCCAATCGTACGCCGTCTCGACCGTCGATGATGCCCTGGCTGCTGCCGAGCGCATTAGCTACCCGATCATTGTGCGCTCTGCATTCGCGCTTGGTGGTCTTGGCTCTGGCTTCGCCAATGATGCCGAGGAGCTGCGTCAGCTGGCCACCAAGTCGCTGTCTTTGTCGCCGCAGATTCTGGTTGAGAAATCACTCAAGGGCTGGAAGGAGGTTGAGTATGAAGTCGTCCGTGACGCTGCCAACAACTGCATCACTGTATGCAACATGGAGAATTTTGACCCGCTCGGAATCCACACTGGCGACTCCATTGTGGTTGCGCCGAGTCAGACTCTCAGCGACGAAGAATACCACATGCTGCGCTCCGCTGCCATCAAGATCATTCGCCACTTGGGTGTTGTTGGTGAATGCAACGTGCAGTATGCTCTCAACCCACACTCGCTCGAGTACTGTGTCATCGAAGTGAATGCCCGTCTGTCTCGCTCATCTGCTCTCGCTTCAAAGGCAACCGGCTATCCTCTGGCCTTTGTTGCCGCTAAGATTGCGCTCGGCCACACACTGCCCGAGCTTCGCAATGCTGTCACCAAGACCACCACTGCTTGCTTCGAACCCAGTCTCGATTACATTGTCACCAAGATTCCACGCTGGGATCTCGCCAAGTTCAGCCACGTTGCCCGCGACATTGGCAGCAGCATGAAGTCCGTTGGTGAAGTGATGGCAATTGGCCGCACATTCGAAGAGAGTCTGCAGAAGGCCATCCGCCAAGTTGATCCTTCCTTTGATGGCTTCCAGTCTGCCGCTGCCGGCACATACAAGACTCGCGAAGAGCTCGATGCCGCACTGTCCAAGCCCACTGACCGCCGCCTGTTTGCCATTGGTACCGCCATGCTCGAACACGGCTACTCTGTTGATCAGGTCCACGAGCTGACCAAGGTTGACCGCTGGTTCCTGCACAAGCTGGCCAATCTCCGTCGCATCCGTGAGGAGGTCAAGGCGCTGCCTGCTCCGTCCAAGTCTGCTTTGCCAGAGCCACTGCTGCGTACCGCCAAGCAGGCTGGTTTCTCTGACAAGCAGATTGCTCAGCTCACCGACCAGAAGGAGGACAGCGTTCGTACTCAGCGCCAGCAGCTCGGCATCACTCCATTCGTCAAGCGCATCGACACATTGGCCGCCGAGTTCCCAGCTCCCACCAACTACCTCTACACCACCTACAACGCCACTACCCACGATGTTGACTTCAATGACCGTGGTACCATGGTATTGGGCTCTGGCGTGTATCGCATTGGTTCATCGGTCGAGTTTGACTGGTGCGGCGTCAGCTGCATCCGCGCTCTTCGTCGCCTCGGCCACAAGACCGTCATGGTCAACTACAACCCAGAGACCGTCTCGACTGACTTTGACGAATGCGATCGTCTGTACTTTGAAGAGCTGTCGTATGAGCGTGTCCGCGATATCTACGAGCTCGAGCAAGCCGGTGGCGTCGTTGTGTCGGTTGGTGGCCAGCTTCCACAGAACATTGCGCTGCGCTTGCACAATGTTGATGTCAAGGTTCTTGGTACGAGCCCAGAGGATATTGACCGCGCTGAAGATCGCTTCAAGTTCTCGCAGGTGCTTGACTCTATTGGTGTCGACCAGCCCGCTTGGAAGGAGCTCAGCAGCAAGCAGGATGCCCAGGGCTTTGCTTCCCAGGTTGGCTTCCCGGTTCTGGTGCGTCCATCGTACGTTCTGTCCGGTGCTGCCATGAATGTTGCCCGCGACGCTGCCGAGCTGGATGCCCATTTGTCATTGGCCGCTGCAGTGTCTCCAGAGCACCCGGTCGTTGTCACCAAGTTCATTGAAGGCGCCAAAGAGATTGACGTTGACGCCGTTGCCCAAGATGGCCGCTTGCTTACTCACGCGGTCTCCGAGCACGTCGAGCGTGCTGGTGTCCACTCTGGTGATGCCACGCTCGTTCTGCCATCTCGCAATTTGGACACTGTGACTCTTGGTAGCATCAAGGAGATTGCCGCCAAGCTTGCAAAGGCATTCAAAATCACTGGCCCATACAACATGCAGCTCATCTACCAGCCTGCCACCGAATCCAAGCCCGCTTCTCTCAAGGTTATCGAGTGCAACATTCGCGCCTCTCGTTCATTCCCGTTCGTCAGCAAAGTGCTTGACAGCAACTTCATCGACCTGGCCACTCAGGCACTTGTTGCTGCTCCAGGCGACGCACCACTGCCAGTTTCTGATCCAATGGCGATTGAGCGTCCATACCAGGCTGTCAAGGTGCCACAGTTCTCTTGGACTCGTTTGCAAGGCGCCGATCCATTCCTTGGCGTCGAAATGGCGTCGACTGGCGAGGTTGCTTGCTTTGGACGCGATGAGAAGGAGGCTTACATTGCCGCACTTCAGGCCACCACCGGATTCCGTCTTCCAAAGGGCACTGTTCTTCTAGATGGCGACCAGCTCACGACTCCAGCCGACCTCGTCCACATCGCCAGCGTCATGCACTTTGACCTTGGCCACCCAATTGCGACCGCCTCTGCTGCCACCGCCACCGTCCTCGCTGAAGCCGGTATTCCCCACAAGATTGTTAAGCTCGACTTTGCCAACAAGCGTGCCCTCCATGCTCAGCTCCACACCGAGACCAAGCCTGCTGTTGACTTTGTTATCAGCGCCGCACGCTCTCGTCCAAAGACCACCGCTGATGCCAACTACCAGCTGCGCCGTGCTGCCGTCGACTTTGGAATCCCCCTGATCAACGACGCACAGTGCGCCAACTTGTTTGTTGATGCCCTCAAGGAATATCGCCAGCGCGAGAAGCTGCGTGTTTCACAGCAGACCGAAGAAAGCTGGCCTCGCGAGGTTATGGCTTGGGATGAATTCCTTGCTCTCAAGAACTAAGGCAAACTTTGATACAATTTTAAAGCACTCTTTTCTTTATCTTTTTCTCTATCATTAAATCAAAGGATCAGGGTCAGATATAGTTAACAAGAGGTGGGTTATTATTTGTTGTTGCTTTATTGTTATTAAGGGTTTAAAGAAGTAGACTGGGGTGAAGACGGAGGGTGAAAATTCATCACAGAGAGTGATGGTCGAATTCGAGATGCTTCTGGTGATACTGCTGCCATCGCTGTCGTTCCTGGTCCATTCGTCTCTAAACCATCTGCGTCTTCTGGAAGAGTTGGCTGAAGTTGGCGAATGACACTGCCAGTGACATTTCCTTGGCTATCCTGAGCATCGTCGTGGTACTGCGAGGGAGACTGTACCGAATCAACAGCGTCGGCGAGCAGGTTCTCACCAAACGATGATGGTGCGTCAGTCGCTGTGGTTGTGGTTTCGAGGACGGGAACTTCCTCGACTGTTGGAGTGGCTGTTGTAATCACTTGTGTTGGTGTTTGAATCGGCTTAATCGGCTTGGGCGAAGCAGAGGCTGACGCTGACGCCGCCGCCGCCGCCGCTGCTGCTGCTGAAGCCGACGATGCGGTCACATAGCTCAATCCAGTAAAATGATCAACAATGTCGTGTTCTGGCAGTACCGGTGGCGCTGGTGGAGTCCGGAATACATCCAAATCAGCCGGTAGACTCTCAAGAGGTCCAGCCAGTCCGCCGTATTGATACATTGATGCTAGTGCTGATGATGCTGAGGAGGATTCATCTCCGCTGCTATCCGCAGAGGGTCGCAGGTAGTTGAAAGCACGCATGAGCGCAGATGGAAGACGCATTCGCCCAGCGAGACTGCTGTTGCTGTTGTTGCTGTTGTCTAATGAAGAACCTGCATTTGCACCAATAGCTGACGTGGACTGGGAGTTCATACCTGCCGCGGTTGCCAGCAGAGCGGCCGAAGCGGTGCGGTGAGGTTGGTGAGGTGGAGGTGGTGGCTCAGTAGTATCGGACTCGGCTCCACTAAGGACGCCGTTTATGGCACTGGTTGAACTGGAGAGAATGCCGCTGATTGTGGGCTGCTTTTGAGAAGAAGCAGCCAAGTCCAGAGCACGTCGACTTCCATTACTGGATGATTGGCCACCAGCAGCCCGCAATGAGGATAGAGTTGAGCGGAGACTGCCAGGCTGTCGATCTGACTCTGTATCATCTGAGCGATCGCCAGTATCCAATGCGAGCAAACGCTGTCTCAATGATCCACCGCCGCCACCGCCACCGCCACCACCACCACCACCAGTTGTAGCTGAAGCTGTATTGCTGCCCGCTGACATGACTGCAGCGACCGATGCAGCTGTGGTCGAAGATGCTGAGTGAGCATGTCGATATGCCCAAGAGCCTCCAGGCTGACCTATTAATCCAGCAGACCCTGTCATCAGCATAGTGGAGTTTGTGTGTCTCAATCTACGCTGCTGCTGTCGCTGTATACGATGTACGTTGCGAGCGGCATACAGGGCATCGTGCCAAGCATCTCGATCCTCGACAGTTTCGAAGCAAAGAACTAGAAAGTCGCGCACATTGTCGTTCGGGCCACCACGCTCAGCATCGGAGGTGAGTGAACAATGTCCAGTATCTGAAGCGCATGCTGCTGCATCCGAGTGCTGAGGCTGGCCAATAATGGCGGAACGAGGGGTTGGCGGAGGCTCAGTGACATTGGAGAGAGACTGTGCAACTGAGCTGGCAGTTGTTGCAGTGAGACGAACTGAGGCATGGCGACCTGGACTCATTGGATCAGTCTGTATTGAAGAGCGTCGCACAAAGTCAGTTGATCCGTATGGGACTGCTGTTACTGAAGTTGAAGACTGATCAACTGTCGTCATAATTGAGCGTTCGCGCAGTCGAAGCAAGAATTGGTACTGAGTTGATGTTTCCGGCGCAGTTTCTTTACGAGCAATGACTCTGCCGAGAGGAATGGCATGCATTGTATCATATAGCATTCCAGTAGCCAGTGGATTGTCAGCATAGTCGCTATCGTCGCTACTTGACACTGGTGCTGATTGCAGCGATCCAAATACAAGAGAATCATTGAGTAAAATAACAGCAGAGCGATTCATTGATAGTTCCTGTGGATTCTGGGTCATTAATAAAGCCTGGCGTAATACCGATCGATGAGGCGCAATCAAAGGCTGCGGATGTCTAAATCGCTGTTCAATTGAAGCCAATTCATGAAGATCCTCAAAGGTACATGGAAGCGTGCCATTTGCTAAGCCACTGCCGCCATTGTTAGTGCTAGTGTTAGTGGTAGTGCTAATGCTAGTGCTAGTGTTGTTACTGTCATTGCCAGGAATAGCCATCCACCATCTAGTTTTACTAAATGGATGCACGAGCTGCTGTGATGGAGGTGCACTGCTGGATAGCATTCCAACATTGGACCGACCTGATCTGCCAGATATTCCCATTATACCAATACTGTCAAGTCCAGCTGTAATCGATGCCAGGGCAGGCCGTGCAAACGCCAATGGAGTTCTGCTGCGAGATACATTTGAATTACCAGACCGAAGAGATGAGATCGAGGAGGATGCCGCCACAATGGGACGTTGAGACTGTGCATCTGTTGTAGTAGGAATAGTACCAGCAGTAGCGGCTGCAGCTGCAGTAGATGTGGCTGAAGCTGCGGCAATTCTAGGGGAAAGAGGCATAAACACATCATAGTCACTTCCGTCGTCAGAGATGGGCTCGCCAGTGTTATCATTATCATCATCTGAGGACCAAGTCATTGACGTAGTGCGTGTCATAGTGGCTGACGTCGTCGTTGTTGTTGCTGTGGTTGGTTTATTTGTGGCATTGGTATTCATTGGGGAATACGTGACTGAACGTGGCTGAGCTGTTGAACGAAAGCTTGCTCTGGACCCAACTGTAGCGAGTGTGGTTGTTAACGCAGTTAGTGATGCTTGAGATGACAGCTGATGTTGTTGTTGATGGTGATGATATTGCTGAGACTGCATTTCAGGCGATAGATTACGAGATGTTATACCATTGTTAGTAGTGCCGTAACCAGCATCTGTATCATCGCTGAGTAAGTATGAGGAAGAAGAGTCTTGTAAATTGCGGGCAGACACAGCAGCAGACACTGTTGAGACTGATGCTGTTGATGCTGATGACCTGAATTTGAGAGAAGGCGGCTGCATTGATGCTCTTAATATTGCACTTTGCTTACGGTTCAATCTCACTGCAGGTTCAACTGTGCTGGACGAGTTGGATGCAACTGGCGGAGATTCGTTGTGCTGTGATATATCGGTAATGTTCGTGATTAACGCTGTGGACGCCGATGCTGATGCCGATAGTGGTGAGACTGCAGTTAAAGTGGGTGAGCTAGCACGAGATGCACCTAAGAGGGACCTTCTCCAGCTGGATGACGAGCTAAGTCTCGGCTGGTTAGTAGAAGAATCGCCCAGTGCTGTTGTAATGGGTGATGGGTGCTGCTGCTGATGCTTGTGATGCCAGTGACGGTGTCTCCGTTCAACAGTGTTGCGTCTGCTTAGTTCTCCAATGGGCGGTGGAGGTGATGAGCTGGGGGATAAAGTGGCTGCAAGACTGTCATTCTCACCTGCTGCTATTGCTGCCGAAGTAGAGATAATAGGAGAGCCGGTACCAATCCATGGGGGAGGAGAAGATGATCGTAAGTCGCCCAGCACAAGTGAAGGTGAGATTGATCCATATTTACCGCCTTGCAATACACTGGCTGAAGGCAGCTCATCTGGCGCCAGCATTGAGAATCTCTTCCGTCTATTCACACGCTGTCCACCACTGGTGCTGCTGTTACTGTTGGTTCGAGGGATGGGTCTAGGCAGCGGTAAATCCATTCCGTTATTACTGTTACTGTTACTGTTATTGTTACTATCATCCCTATTAATATTCTGAGATGATGTCAGTGCGGATAATCTCCGTTCAAATAAAGTGGGCTGCTGACCAGCACTGCCTCCAGATGATGAGGATCGAGGTCCAAGTCCACGCTGCTGCTGCTGTGTACTACTAATACCAAGAGTTACCGCTGGAGCAGGTAAATCAGGCAAAGGTGAAGCAGGACGAGTACGTCTCAGCTGATGCATCAAGCGAGGTGAGTTTGAGGAGCGAGAGGGTGGTCGTAATGAAGCGGTTGATGGATTCATATCAATGGCTGTCTGACTCCTAATACGAGATGAGCCAATCACACTTAACTGGTCAATTGTGGATGCTGATGCGGATGCTGATCCTGATGCTGAGGAAACTGATAGAAGGGGATCATCTGCACGGGCGGCAGGGAATGAAACTGGAGCAGTGTCTGTTGTTGCCAATGCTGCAGCTGCCGGACCAGCAGTCATTGAGGACGTGGTTGGAGCCAACCTTCGCTGATTGATACGGACTCCATCTGATGCCATAGGCGATGAAGACAATGGCATTAAATGAGACCGTGCCAATCGAGCTGTTACTGAAGAGGAGGAGGAAGAGGAAGAGAAAGAGGTTGGAGGAGGAGAAGCCCAGTGAGCGCGCTGTGAATGTCTATTGTGGTCAAGTGTTGTTGCAGCTGCTGTAGCTGTAACTGTAGCTGTAGTTGTAGCTGTAGTTGTAGCTGTAGTTGTAGATTCGTGCGGTTGAGCTGTAGATCTGACTGAAGAAGAAGAAGAATAGGAAGAGGAAGAGGAAGAGGAAGTAGGCAAAGCTGAAAGAAGAAGACTTGGTTGTTGCTTTTGCTGCTGTTGCTGCTGTTGCTGCTGTTGTTGACGATACTCCTTTTGGCACTCTTTTTGGTTGCTTTGCTGAGATTCTCCACCAATCAAATTCGCGCCACTCTTATTGGTCCCAACTATTCCCATTTCGGTTACATTTTCATGTTCAGCTGAGATGGACCCAGCTGTAGCTAGTGAACTACGGCGACGAGTCATCCCAACGCCACTTAATCTGAATGCTGGAGGTGGTGCTGGGTGCTGATGTTGATGTTGATGTTGGTGAGGATGAGGATACGAGTCGGTTGTGCTCATATATGGCAGTGGAAGTGATGCATGTTGTTGAAGAGGCCGATCGGTTGATGATATTGAAGCGAGTCGTACTCTTGATCTTGATGGAGAGAATGAGTAGTCTCTATTAGTGTTATCAACAGTTGTGCGATGATGGTCTCCTGATATGATTGATGCTGATATAAACGATGTTGCTGGTGCTGCTGGAGTCGGCATTCTAACTGCAATCCGCGCTGGTGATCCTCCGCTATTACCTGATCCAATTCCAAGCGAATGTCGATGTGGCGATGATGTTAGCGATGATGACGCTAACGACGATGACGGTTGATGCTGGGCACGTTCCCTCCCTGCCAATCCCAGTCCATTTCGATTGTTCGTCGATGCCGATGTTGATGTTGATGTTGATGTTGATGCTGATACTGATGTTGATGTTGATGTTATTGAAACAGGCGCAGCAATTGCTGAGGTTGACCGAAAGAGTGGCTTTGCTGTTCCTGACGAGTCGGCTATGGAGACCGTATCAGTTGAAGCTGTCAAAGAAGTGCTACTCGCTTGTTGCTCATCTAGTGTCGAGATGCCTAGTGCGCGCGTGGTCATTACTGCACAGCCGTTACAGCAGAATGACTGTTGTACAACAAAAAGATTAAAAAGTGCGGTGGTTCGGCGTTGTCGCTAATCGGACAAAGCGGTCGTACGAGTTGGGGGAAGAAGGAGGAAGGAGGAAGGAGGAAGGGAGAAAGTGGGATGATTAGCAACAACAACAACAACAACACCACTCGAGCAAGCGTGCACACACACACACAAACGAGCGCTACATGGTCTGTGTCTATGAATGAACGAATGATTCAATCTACTCCGCATCTAGACCGAAGAGTTCGCACGGTTATGACTAACGAAACGAACACTAATGAACGCGACCAAACACAAGTGGCGCCGAGGTCAATCAACAAGTCATTCAATCAAGGCAACTTGTACGCAGGTTTGACGTCCATCGGCATTGGCAAACTAATCACATGATTTCTGACGAGTGACATCTGCCGAGTGGCATTTCTATAGCTTTCAGTGCAATACGAAGCCAATATTTTCATTTTTCACAGAACTGGCCCGAGATGAGCTCGACAAATCTGCTGGCGCCAGCGCTGCCACCGCGCGACTACCTGCAACGGGCAGTGACCAGGTCCATTGGCAGCAGCAGCAGCAGCAGCAGCGGCAAGCGAGGACCAGGCGCACTTCTTCGTGTCATTCTGTGGCTCAGCAGCAACCGGCTCGCCTTCACAGTTCTGGCTGTCGCGGTCCAGAGCATAACGGCCACGGCGCTGCTTGCGCTGTATCACTGGTGGGTCCAGCGCAGGCTGCGGAGGCGGCTGCTGGAGCTGTGCGCGCACCGCGAGTTCCTGGACTCGCTCGTTCGGAAGCGGCTGAGCCAGACGGTGCTGCTGCTGAAGCGAGACGGCGACGATGCCGAGCTGGCAACATCGGCCGGCGCTGGAACAAATGAGGCGCTCGACAGCTTCAAGCGACAGGCCGATGCCATGGGCAGACTGGCGTCTCGGCTGGACAGGGTTGCGGACAGGCTGGAGGCGGTGGTGGA
>MU602669.1:74756-86093 GCA_025201865.1 Ramicandelaber brevisporus | reverse complement strand
TCTCCCTGTTACGCTTCCGTAGCATTATTTTCTGATAAAAACCTCATTAAAGAAAGAATAGATGAATACTAAAACTGGGCAATTAGAAGGACTCCTATATTAGTTTACATGATACGAGCAACATTTACTCTTGTGGAATCTCGGTAACAGCCTTGCCAGTCTTTTGAAGCTTCTCCAATATGGTGGCGTAATCCAGACTGTCGCTCTCAACGGTCACGAGCTGGCTCTCGAGCGAAACCTCTAGATTGTCCACGCCTTCAAGCTTTTTAAGAGCACGCTCAACAGCACCAGAGCAGCCGCCGCAGCTCATAGCAACTTGATACTTGTACACTGCCATAGTTTCGTTCCTGTTGTGGTTATGGTTGTTGTTGGTTGTGGTTGGTAGTGGTAGTTGTAGTTGCAGTGGTAGCGGTTGTAACTGATGAGGCTGATGAGGCTGATTTCTAATAGATAGTGCAGTTGCAGTTGTGGAAAGAGAACAAGAGGTGAGCGCCAGAATGAAGAAGAGGTTGCGTGCTCGTCGAGAACAGGAGAGAAGCACGTAGAACACCGGCTTCTTATTCTTTTTTTGGCACTCCTGAAAGGACTAATGAGCCAATCAGCCAATCATCAAGTTCGTTTCCTTCCCGCGCTAGGATTTCATGCTCTGAAAGGGCCACTATGATTTCATTGCTTTAAAAAAAGAAAAAAAAGAAAAGAAGAATGGAGTCGAGCTCTTCTTCTGGCGATGGCGATGGTGGTGGTGGTGGTGGTCATGTGTCAGTGTCAGCTACATCGATTACAAGCATGTGGTCGGCACATTTTCACACGAAGTTGGCTGATAAACGCGGCCAGCTATCTCTCAGACAACACCTCTTTTTTTTTACTGTTGGTTCCGTAATCTGGCTTCGAGATTTCCAACACGCACACGTCCTTCACCACTATGTTAGCAACAGCCCGTCGACTACCAGCAGCCACCAGACTCCTTCTGCGCAGCTCGGCCGCAGTAGCCGGCTCTCGCAGCTTGTCATCGCCATCAGCGGTGGTGGTGCCATCAAAGCTGACTCCCTCGGCTGCATCATACACAAGCTGCACTGCCTTTTCCTCAGCTACATCGCCAACAAAGCAGTCCCGTGCATTCGGAACATCTACATCCGTGCAACGAGTCAGTGCGCGCTCTCTGTCGCCAGCTCATGTGCTGGGTGTGCAGCAGAATTCCGAAGCATCATCGCTTGACGTTACGTTTGCATCGACGCCATCTTCGCTGACGAGCTCACTTCCATATGTGTGGCTTCGCGATCATTGTCCGTGTCCAGCCTGCATCCATCCGAGCAACCGCCAGAAGCTGCATTCATCCGGCGATATCTCTCTGGATGTAGCGCCGCGTCAAATCCAGCTAGTTCGCGGCAATGGCGAAACCATTCCTTTGCCAGCGTCTTCCAACAATGCAGATGTCGACGCGACTGGTGCCACTCATCTGGAGGTTACGTGGACTGGCTCTGGACTGTCTGGTGGCTCGAATGACCACACAGAGTCTGATCATGTTAGCCGGTATCCACTGCAATGGCTATACGAGCACCACATGTCGGATGATATCCACCACCGCCCAATGTCTCACTCTATGCCACCGCACAAGCTCTGGGACGCTTCAACTTTCACCGCCAACCCTGAGTCTTCCAACGTTACGCTCTGGCACGCTTATGGCGACATCATGCAGGATGAGCGCGCTCTGCTGCGTTTCCTGCACCAAATGGCTCAGTACGGCTTGGCATTTATCCACGGCATTCCCGATGAAGACCAAATTGTAGCCCAAATTGCTGAGCGTATGGGTCCGATCAAGGAAACTTTCTATGGTCGGACTTGGAACGTGCGCAGTGAGCCTCAAGCCAAGAACATTGCATACACTGACCTGTTCTTGGGCTATCACATGGACTTGCTGTATTTTGAAGCACCACCCGGTATTCAGTTCTTGCACTGTCTGAAGAACTCTGTGACGGGCGGCGCGAGTATCTTTGTGGATGGGTTCCGCGCAGTCGATGAATTGCGTCGCCGTTCGCCAGCTGATATCAAGCCGCTGACTGATATACCCGTTAGCTTCCATTACGATAACGACGGCCATCACCTGCATTTGCGAAAGCCGACGGTGGTTTTGGACGATATTAACGAGACCACAGCGCTCAACTATGGCCCGCCGTTCCAGGGCACTCTCGAGCTGACGGATCCATCTCAAGCCACGGCCTTTTATCGCGCGTTTAAGAAGCTCGATGAAGCGATCAATCACCCATCGCTGAGATACGAGCTGACGCTGCAGCCTGGCGAGTGTGCCGTTTTTGCAAACCGTCGAGTATTGCACGGTCGTCGTAGCTTTGATGCATCGAGTGGACATCGCCACTTGAAGGGAACATATGTCGGATGGGATGAGTTTAAGGATCGCTATCGCGTTTTGCGCACCAAGCTGGGTCTTTAACGAACAACACAAGTGATGTATGATTGAAAATTAAACAGAAAGGGACAATTTTATTAAGCAATGAGAAAAAAGGGGGAATTACTACAAGCCCATTGCATATTTGACAATGGCTGACTTGACAAACGGCAATGAGTCTATCACATTCATTCCCAAAGAACGAGTCCAAGCAACTGGGGCGATGTCAGTTCCAAACAAGCGCCACAGCTTGTCAACAGCGCCGAGCATGGCCAAGTCTGGCAGGAAACGCTCGCGTGAGTAGCCAACGAGATTGTGACGAGCGCCAATGTCACCACCAACGCGGATAGTGTCGGCAACGACACGTGCCAAGCACTCAGCATCGGCGAGGCCAATGTTCAAGCCTTGGCCGGCCAGCGGATGGACGGTGTGAGCAGCATCACCAACGAGTGCAACTCGGTTCGCAGCGTACGTGTCGGCGTTGCGCAGCTTGATAGGGAAAGACGCTCTCGTCGATGGATCAACACCAACAATGCGTGGTGGCAAATGGCGTGAGCTGTGGTTGATTGTGTGTTGCCGAGATGCGACATCATCTGCAATTGAAATGGAATCGTCATGAACTTCACCAGTTGCACGGCGTGACAGATATGCAACATCTGCAAGAGGCAGGAATACTGCTGCATTCACCAATGCAATAAAATCTTCTGCGGAGATTGTCTTGAGAGCTTGAGCCATGGCAGGTGGCATTGACCATACCATCGAGACTGAGTTGCCTGGAAGCGGAAGCAATGCAATTGGACCAGATGGAAGGAAACGCTGAAACGCCGTTGGTGGCAAAAGAGAGGCGGATTCGGCGTCAAATTCAAGGCACGCAACGAGACCGTGTTGGTTGTAGTCCCAGCCGGCACTCTCAATGTTTGCAAAGGTGCGAACTGGAGAATTTGCACCATCTGCGCCGACTAACAAGCGAGTTTGGATGCGGCGACCATTTGAGAGTTCGACAATTGGCCATGAATCCGCCACAGTAGCAGCTGTTGCAGCTGTTGCTGTTGACGATGAACTTGATGTGCTTTCTGAAGTGATGGATGATACTTTAGTTTCGCTAACTACGTCGACACCACCTGAAGACTGAGCCTTGGCCGAGTCGAGTGCCTTCAAGATGGCCGCATGTACATTTTGATTTTCGACAATGTATCCCATTGCATCTCCATGTCCAAATGCCAGCTTTCCATCTGCTGCGCCATCCCACACCTTCATCTCAGAATACGGCTGTACTCTATCCTGATACAGCTGATCCCATGCACCAATGTTTGCCAAGTACCGGGCAGATGCCGGGGTTAATGAAACAGTTCGATTCGAGTACTTTGGCGCAGGCTGAGGCTGCCAGTCGCGAATCCGGGCCAATGGAGCAGCATCTACCATCACAACACGCTGCTGGCTAGTGGTGTTGGATGCAGCCAAAGAACACGTTAATGCCGCGCCAACGATGCCGCCACCTACAACCACGACGTCCGCATACTCAGTCGCGTTCGAGCAGATTGAGGTCGATGTGGAGAAAAGAGCATGGGATACACTGATGGCCGCTGCCTTCGATACTGTTGGAGAAGCTAGCCGTGTTATGCGCTTGCCAGTGGTTTGTGCAGCGTGTGCCAGCATCTCGATCGCTCTTCACGTTTCTTTTCGTCACTTTTCTTTTTTCGTTCCTGGTTTTTTTTCGTTGTAGATTTTTGCATAAACACAGAAACGAAGTGACGACAAGATGACTGAACGCGGGCAGAATCAGAACAAACAGCAAGAACAGCAGCAGCAGGAACAGCAGCAGCAGCCATCAGTTGACGACGCGTTTGACATTGACCTTAGCATAGAGGACTTTGACGAGTTCTTTGATGGTGACGACTTGTTTGGTTTTAACGATCCTGAAGCTGCGTTTGACTCTGATTATGGCGAAGACATGGTTATTGCTGCGGACGAACCAATAGATGATGAACACAACTTAATAACCCCAGCAACAGCAACAGCAGCAACAACTACAGCAGTAACAGCGGAGACTGGCAATGGTGGCAGTAGTGGTGGAGAATCCAATGAAGCATCAATGAGACATCGCCTTGCTGGAGCCAGTTCAGGCAAAGCCGGATTGAATCAGGCGGAACGAGAGCGTATTGAACAGATCATTTACGAGGCATCCAAAGGCTCGCCGTTTTACGAGAATGAAGAGCGTAAAGATGAACGATTAACACACCATATTGCACAGCTGCGAGTGAAATTGGCACAGGTCGAACAACAGGCGCGCACTACTGAAATTGCAATGCACGAAATATTACTCGGAGGAAGCAATGAAACTAGAAGCAAAAGTGAAGCAGAGAAGATGATTGCACAGTTTGAATCCAAACGAGACTTAACGCGAACCATTGTGCATGTGGATATGGATATGTTCTTCGCAGCAGTTGAAATGTTGGACAATCCAGATTATAAAAGTAAGCCAATGGCAGTTGGAGGGATGATGATGCTATCCACAGCGAACTATGAAGCTCGCAAATACGGAGTGCGATCGGGAATGCCAGGCTTCATTGGAAAGAAACTATGCCCTGACCTGATACTGGTTAAACCGAGATATACTCGATACAATGAGATTTCAAAGAAGATGCAGAGTGTTTTAAGGAGATATGATCCCAATCCAAAGATTGCCGGATGTGACGAAGCCTACATTGATATCACTGCTTTACTCAGCAACCAAGCCATGAATCAAGCTAGTGAGAATGGAGATTCGCCAGCTGGAGCAATAATTAGACAAATGAGATTGGAGATATTTGATGAAACTGGGTTAACAGCCAGTGCAGGCATTGCTCCAAATGCAATGTTGGCCAAAATTTGCTCAGATATGAATAAGCCCAATGGCCAATATGAGCTGCCTCGAACTTTGGATGCAGTTCGTGGATTTGTACATGACTTATCAGTTCGCAAGATCCCAGGCGTTGGCCGCGTCGCTGAACGATTACTTAATGGACTGGATATTCGAACTTGCAGTGAGTATATTGCACGAAGTGAAGGACTGAGACAAGTGCTGACACCAAAGATGTTTGAGCACCTATTGAAGAGGTGTCTGGGTATTGGACCAATGCTGCATGACAATGACCGATTTGACCGAGATAGAAAGAGCATTGGTGTTGAACGTACTTTTCAATCGTGCTCAGATCCAAAGAAGTTGGAAGAAAAGCTCAGACATTTGTCAGTGTTGCTGGAAGAGGATTTGGCAAAGAATGATACAATTGGTACTAAAATTGGGTTAAAGCTAAAACTGAGTAACTTTCAGCTTCGCCAAAGGGACAGGCAACTGCCGAGAGCCATTTATAAGGCTGATGAAATATTTCAGTTTGCACTGCCCATTTTGAAGAAGGAGTTTCCATGTGAGCTGAGGTTGATGGGTGTGAGACTGACTGGGTTAATGCCCGCCTCCTCTCTGTCTGCTACTGCAGGTATCAAGAAGTTCTTCAAACCAACAGCTCAACTGCAAACACAGCCGCCGCAACTCGATAAGGATGCAACAACAGCAGCAGCAGTAGAGATCAAGCCGGAGCCTGCCGAGGATGCAACGGTAACAGATGCACCAGTTCCACAGATCAAAGTTGAAACAGTACCGTACGCTGGAGAAGAGGAAGAAAGGAAAGCAGGAAAAGAAGAAGGAAAAGAAGAACAAGTTGAAACCATCCAATGTCCAGTGTGTAATATTAAATTTGTATTGAGATCAGCCACAAATGAAGACATAAACAGACACATTGACGACTGTCTTAACAAGGCTGAGATCCGCAGAATTGCCAAATCCGATGAACCGCAGCAAGCTCAGCCTGTCGCATCGACCACGTCATCAGCTGGCCAGAAACGTAAAAACACTCCAGCTTTAACCCCATCGATATCCTCATCGACTTCCTCATCAACATCAGCGATACCCTCCTCTCGTAAATCATCTGGCCAAGGCTTACTCAAGTTTGTTAAAATTCAACGTTAACTCATCATCCTTTTTCTTTTTCTTTTTCCTTTGTCGCTTTCTTTTTCTTTTCTCTTTTAATTTATTGTTCAGTTTCCTCACTGCTGCCTCCGTCAGATTCCTGCTCTCCAGAGTTGTCCTTACTCTTCGCTGGTTTGCCAGCATCCGGCTTGTTTTGAGTATCCTTCTTTTTGATATCACCTGGGATCTTCTTCTTCTTCTTAGTCTTTGGTTTCTCATCGGCATCCACCTCAGTAGCCACAATATCGGCATCCTTGGCAATCTCCTTTGGTTTCTGGGCCGGCTGCTGCGTTGCTGAAGTTGCTGAAGTTGCTGAATTTGTTGTTGTTGTTGGTACCGCTGGAGATGCTGGCATTGTGGACACCAAGATGGCCTTCTTTGCAACCATGTTGCATGCTCGTTTGCCGCGGATTTTCTGGCAGACCTTTGTGAAGGCAGCGCCATTGTTAGCGCCGTTACCAACTGGAGCAGCTGTTGTTAAAGTAGTGATACTGCCAATCGCAATTGTGACAAAAACGAGTGAGCTAAGAAAACGCATCCTTGAATAATATGAGGAAAGAGTTAATGCGTAGAGTAATATCACAGTGGGTGTTGTAAAAGAGTAACGGTGGTAGTGTGGAAGGTAAAGTCAACGGTCCGCCTCAACGCTGTAGAATGTGCTGTTCGTGGCACAACCGCACGTCTCCTTGGGTAAAAAAAAAAACACACGTCGATGCCATAAGGAACGAGTAAAGGAGAAAAATGCAGACAGCACGTCCTCAATTAATCCAGTTGGAAATCAACTCATTGTATCGTCACTGACCAGCTTGTAGACGCTGTTCGATTGCCAGAACAAGCTGTGGCAAGCATTAGTAAAGATCCATTCCACTCGTGATTGGGTAGAGAGAGAAAGGGGGGAGAGGAGAGGAGGAATAGTCTTAGTCAACAACAGCTCTATTGACTGGATACTTCTCCTCACCTTACTGTCGACCAACATTAGAAAGATGTTGATTAAAATAGAATCTTTTCAATGACTTGGGGTTTAAAGAAAGCTGATTGGCTCATTTGTAACCAAAGCGGTGTCATAATCACATGGTTATTTTTTTTGGACGATGGAGGATTTGCCCAAATGAAAGGGGGGCTTAAGTGGGTAGATGTGACTCGCCTTCGGCCCCTTAGTTTGTATCCCACGAGCCGACCATATCACATGCCGGCTTGACGCAATAGCCCTGTGACATTTGATGATGACTCCCAAGCTTGCAAAAGCTCAAGTTTAACTTCCGTGTGACAACTTTAAGCTTGACACTAGCTCAATGAGAGCCCCCTCTCTCCACTTCTCTGTGTGTCGAAATTGCGAACTTGGCGTGGGAGCTGTGTCGAACTCAAAGGTGATTCAACTTCGCAACTTGAACTGCGGGCACGAGCGCACAGATAGGCACGCATGTGGACAGGCAGGTGAAAGCCCCCTCCCTCATATTTGAGCTTGAGCAACAGAGCATACATAAAGCCTCGCAGTACAAACCAGCACCAACCCATTTGAATATATTCGTGAATCTGTGTACATCCACATTGTCTACATATCCTCAAACTGTAAATCGCAAACTCGCATCTCAAATGGCCTCCGTCGAGTATCTCCGTGAAGAACAGCGCCAGTTCGACGCTGACGTCGCCGACATCAAGAAGTGGTGGGCGACCTCCCGCTTCCGCAATGTGCGCCGCCCGTACACTGCAGAGCAAATTGCCTCCAAGCGTGGCACTATGCCGCTGACCTACCCATCCAACGACCAGGCCAAGAAGCTGTGGGCCATCGTCGAGAAGCGCTTCGCAGAGGGCACCGCCTCCCACACCTTTGGCTGTCTTGATCCAATTCAGGTTGCGCAGATGGCCAAGTACCTCGACACTGTGTACGTTTCCGGCTGGCAGTGCTCCTCCACTGCGTCGTCGACCAACGAGCCAGGTCCAGATCTCGCCGACTACCCAATGGACACTGTCCCAAAGAAAGTGGAGCATCTCTTCAAGGCTCAGCTCTTCCATGACCGCAAGCAGCGCGAAGCTCGTCTCTCAATGACTCCAGAGCAGCGTGCCAAGGCTGGCAAACCCATCGACTTCCTCCGCCCAATCATTGCCGACGCGGATTCTGGTCATGGCGGCCTCACTGCCATCATGAAGCTTGCCAAGCTCTTTGTCGAGAGTGGTGCTGCTGGTATCCATGTCGAAGATCAAGCCTCCGGTACCAAGAAGTGCGGTCACATGGCCGGCAAGGTGCTCGTTCCAATTTCGGAGCACATCAACCGCCTCGTTGCCATCCGCGCTCAGTTCGATATTATGGGAACCGACAACCTGGTTGTTGCTCGTACCGATGCCGAGGCTGCTCGTCTCCTCACCAGCAACATTGATCCACGCGACCACCCATTCATCATTGGCGCCACGAACCCAAAGCTGCCACACCTCGTTGAGGCTATGACTGAGGGTGAGGCTCGCGGCCTTGGTGGTGCTGATCTCGAGCAGATTGAAATCGACTGGACTACCCAGGCTAGTCTCAAGACCTACGGCCAGACCGTCGCTGACGAGCTGAAGCAGATTGGTGCCTCTCCAAAGGTCATCGAGCAGTGGCTGCAGCGCTCCAAGACTCTGTCCAACACCGAGGCCCGCAAGGTTGCCAAGAGCGAGTTCGGCGTGTCTCCATTCTGGTGCTGGGATATGCCACGTCCACGCGAGGGCTACTACCGCTACATTGGTGGCGACGAGTGCGGTATCGCTCGTGCTATTGCCTACGCTCCATACGCCGACTTGCTGTGGATGGAGACCGCCAAGCCGATCATCGCTCAGGCTGCCAAGTTCTCCAGCGGTGTCCACGCTGCTGCCCCATACGCCAAGCTGGCCTACAACCTGTCGCCATCCTTCAACTGGGATGCCGCCGGTCTGACCGACAACGACATGGAGGAGTTTGTCGGCAAGCTGGGCAAGATGGGCTTCTGCTGGCAGTTCATCACTCTCGCTGGTATGCATGCCACCGGTCTGAGCACCGACCTCTTTGCTCGCGAATACTCCAAGCACGGCATGCGCGCCTACGTCCACATGATCCAGCGCCAGGAACGCGAGAACGGTGTCGAGACCCTGGAGCACCAAAAGTGGTCCGGCGCCTACTACATTGACAGCATGATGAAGATGGTCACTGGTGGAGTCTCCGCAACGGCCGCAATGGGTGCTGGTGTCACAGAGAGCCAGTTCGGTAAGCACTAAATTAAATTTGTCTATAAACAACCTTGAATGATCTTCCTAATAAGCCCTGAGCCCCCTCCCCACATGGCAGTATTACGCCTCTGCACTCTGAATCACGCAGTGTTGGCTGTAAAACTTAATTACGAATTACGAATTAAGAATTGACTATGTTACCATTTTTGGTCAGTAGTGTCATTTGTGGTTGAGTTTTGAGTGTGACTTGCTGTTTCGGCATGACAAAGAGACCAAAAGAAACGTAATTACCCACAGTCAAACACAATACTCAACACAGACACAGACGCGTCCACACACACACACACACACACACATCTGATGCACATGGCCGGAGAGACAACCGCGAGTAATACTGCGTGTTGGTGCTGTTTAATTGTAATTGCGTGAGAGCGTTGCTTTGTGGATATCCAGCAACAGGGAACAAAGTCTTTCTGTTTCACTCTTTGTATTCTTTTTGTGTTTGACAAAGAAGCCAGTCCTCACGCTCCTCTTTTGCTTTAGTTGACTGTTGACTGTTGAACGTTGTTGACTGCTGACTATTCGTCGACATTGTTGCCTCGCATCTTAAGCCTGCTATTAAGTTAGGCACATTGCACACCACCAGCGTTCTTTTTGTTTTGCTTTGCTTCATTTTTTTTGGAGACACGCTCTTTTCGCTTTACAAACCAACATCCCACAATCTTGTCAACCTCTACCTACCTCTTTGGGCTCCTTACCCCTAGACACATCCTTTTGAATCCATCACTCAAAAACTCAATCTAGTGCGAGCACTACCTCTTTGAGCCTCTTTACTCCACATTCACGCTGTCTTCCCTGAATACTAACTCTTGCAGCTCATAAACCCTACTCGCTCTCTACTCTTTCTTTTTTCACTCTCCTACTCTCTATCTTTAGAAACATCTTGCCGCATCTTGCCGCAGCTGCAGCGTACTTCTTCCTCTTTCTCTGTTTTCTTTGTCTCTTTGTAGCTGCATCCACCTGCGTGTAGTGTGTTTGCGGCGGCTGCTCCTCTCCCTCACTCCACAAAATTAGCTCGCCTCAGTCAAAGCCTCCGCGAGTTGAGAAGGCTGTGCGTATCATATCCTCAGTCAGGGCAGGATCAACAGCAACAGAAACAACAGTAACAACAGTAGCAACAGCAACAATCGAAACCTTAACTGACTGACCATTGGCTCCAAACTCGGAGAGTGTTGCCGCATTGCCGCTATAAAATACACAATCAACCAAAAAGCACACGAATACCAACCATTTGCCGATCGTACTCATCTTTACACACACACAAACGCATTCTCTCTCTTTCTGTGTTTAGCTGACCACGCCGCACTTTTCCCTCCCTCCGTTTCCTCCCCCAATTGTTGTTGCTGTTGTTGCTTCTGTGTTGCATTTCGCCACTCTTCTCTTCTCTATACTGCCGCCGCTGTAAATTCGGCATTGTGAGAGTGTACACAACAGTTTAATTTCTGCCTTTATTAGGACAGTGCTCATCTCGGCAAACTCTCTTTCCATCTCGGAGCAACACACACACAAAAACACAAACAACCACACAAAACCACAAAACCACATTCTACACACACAGACACACAAACACAGACATCGTCACATCGTCACATCTATTCATGACCACGTCCAGCTCATATTCTGCTCCACCATCCATGCCTGAACCATCACAGCCGCTGCCCATGGTGCATAACTTTTACATCGCCAACCACTTCTCACC